>BROG01000420.1:0-232500 GCA_030159075.1 Atrina japonica | reverse complement strand
GAAAACTCGAAAATGCACTGCTTTCTTTTCACTCGCATTTAAGATAAGATACGTCTTTACATATGCAGTACAGTATTTCATCTCTTGAACGAAATCTGACGTTGAAATCCCAAATTTTTCAATTATGTTATGTTTATGTTACTTGATGGCAAATTTAAAAGATATTATCAGCTAATCTATAAATCACAAACAATTGGATTGTCTTCATTTTATGACGATAATCGTGGACCATTTTGAAGGTTAATCCTAATTGTTTTTAATGAAATAACCTGTAAATCTCATTGAATCCGAATAAATTGTATAAATTGTGTGTTGTCAGAGTTTCATATAATGAAGAAATGCCAATGGATATCGGAAACATCAAGTCCATTAGATTACGACAAATTAGGTATAACAACGGTCTCAACACAACCGTCCATTATAATTTAGTTTTATTATGTCTTTTAGTAAAATTTAGACAATACACTCATTTGATATAACGTTGTTTCCACAACAGATATCTAATGTGAATATTCTGTATTGTTTAATCGGTGATTTAAAAAGACAACAGTGTGTGTGTGTGTGTGTGTGTGTGTGTGCGTGCGTGACATAACTGATGAAATGAAAACCTTTTAATTAGTATTAAAAAGTTCAGTTTCTCACTTAAAATACCACCTTGGTAACCATACAACTCTGAATCAGTCAGTGAGGTGGTCTTGACACTAAGGTTTCTTCAGTATACCTTATGGAATCAAAGTAAAGACAGCTTGATATATTTATCCTTTAAAATGGGTGAATAATGTTACTTTGTAACGTAAGACAATGAGCTCGTTACGTAAAACTATTTGCAAGTACAAATCAAAATACAGCTATGCTGCACGTGGGACCAGCTCTTAATAACTGAGATTATACTCGTCACATTTGCTATCACAACACGTTTTTGATGGATAAACGTCTAATCAAAGATAACGTGCGTCTCCAGCATCTAAAAAGAAGGATGGGATATCACACCTTTATGTACTGAACATTTATCGTTCCAGTCTAAAAACACCATTGTACTTTCCTTCGTTCTGTTCGATTTCTTTTCATTTTAATGAAACGACGTGGTAATTTCCTCATAATGTTGAAATAATTATCTGTGTTATTATTGCCATTAGAAGTTCTTGTCACAATTGGTTCTCGTCACTTGTTACTCTGTGTAATAATTCTATCGATCGCAAAACGGTCTCTGACTGAACATACAATGCATATCAATATATCATAAAATTACAGGTATTGCAATCTAGTGTATCTTATCAAAACTAATCAACAGCCGAGACTCAAACAACATTCGGAAAAAAACCCGGGTCAGTCGAATTCGTACATTTTTCGAAAATGAGGCGCGTAGAAGGTAGACCTACTTTTGTTGGCGGAATATCATGAAGAACTTTATTCTTTTTCATACACGTCGTTTATTAACCTTATGCTTACACTGTAAATCTATTGTTATCTCTATGTTATAGATTAGTCACATTTGCATGTACTTTGTATAAAATATTTACTCTGTAAAACTACTTTTGGTCGGAATATCATGAATCTACATATATGTTTCATATTTTCTTGTAGATCTCCTTTTTTTCGTTGTTATAAGAGGTTCAGACCTTGTCAGTCACACGAATTCTAATCAACTATTTAAAGGGCCACTGATTTAGCTATTTCTTCAATAGACTGATCACTAACTGTATTGCCGCAAATTGTAACCTATGCTTATGTGTAAGGACAATGCAATTAGTTTTAAATTTCTCATGGCATGGAATTTCGGCATTAAAGTTCACCTGAATGATTGTGACTTTTTCTACATGACGAGGGCTTGGCAAATGGGCAGTCAATGGCTTGTCTTTAAAAAGTACTGTATTTCATAAGATTTGGATTAAAATATGAAATTCCTAGTTTCTGTGGTTAAAGCTCTACTTCTATACATAAGCCTATATGATTTACCTGAAATGCTTAGATATTCTTCGGCCAACCTAAAATGATTGAATTTCTATGCCTTTCATTATATAGATATACAATAGATAGCAATCGTATGCTATTATTGTTATTAAATAACAAGTCATATTCCCATGTTTTAATACGTTTTAAATTATTTTTGCAACAATCATGATTTTCATCAAGTAGCTGCCACACTTAATTTCCCATCCTCTGTTGATCCCTGTATATATATAGCTTGACATACGTGCAGATCAATTATTTTATGTCAAAATAACACTGTACTGATATGCCGCAACTTCCTAATGTGCCTTCGACCTCACTTTATTTTCTGTATTGACATTGTGTTATTTAGTGACGTTTTACAGATGACGCTAACTTCCGCGGATCGATGTTATATATGACTCGAGGTTACCGAGCCCGCACATTCAAAATAATTACCATTGATCACAGCATGTAATTTAACTGTCAAATGCCGCTACTGGAAGATCATTGTTTGCAGATTGCAATAGGTCTTGTTCTTGAAGGAGAAATTCTTGAGCGTATTACATACAAACACATGTTTTTATGCATTCCTCTTAGCAAGGTGACTTTGAACTTGTTCTTTAATGCTTAATAACAAAGGAAACATTGTAAAAGGCAGAAATAAAACAAAAAAATTAACCTCAGACGTAATTGGTTGATAAATGTTTATTGCAAGACTGGTATATCAAGTACTTTAAAATATTTCTTTCGATAGCGGTTGTTGAAAGGTCTGTCCCAATTGTGACGAGGATTCGTTCCTCACGTATTTCATTTGGATTTTACTGTGGACTCACGACGGGTGTGACCGGTCGACAGGGGATGCTTACTCCTCCATTACATCTGAGCCTACACCTTGATTTCCAGAGGTCCGTGTTTGTTCAGTTTATACCAAATTCGTATATATATTCTGGACACCCTAAATATTAATACTTTGGTATCTGAGATTTTTATATATTTAGTTAAAAGAGAATTAGCTATATTTACCAAAACTAGTATTTCGATTTTTTCTTATTTTACTACTTGTATTTGATGTACAATAACAAATATTATAAACATAATACCAAAGTTATAATGCTCAAGACGATCGTTTCTGTCAATTAGACTTCATCAGTTGAGCTCCAGTTTAAAATGTGTATGTATTTTCTAAAGAGAAAGTGGTATCATACAAGGTCAAATAATAAATCTAAAAGTATAGCCGAAATCCGTCTAAGAGTAACCACTGTAAAAACAAATAAGAGTTATACACAGGCATAAACAATCTTATATTCCTATATATTTTGTGTAAATGAGGTCCAGTGTGGTATGTATATACATATAGTAATGTTTAGTTAATGAATAGGGAACTTTTGAGTTAGCCCGGATTACCGTTATGATTCTGCATTTATTCGCGCCTTCTCGATTTTGTTCCTCATATGTTCTTTCGGTTTTCATATTTACCTTCGTAACGTATATAAAGTAAATGGAAATATTTTTACTGTTTAGGGCATTAAATTTATTTTGTATAAAGAAACCCAAGAGGCTTTTAAAACATACCACAGTGGGTTATTTAGTTGAACGCCAAATTACTGAAATGTAAGGCTGGGAAAATATGCGGACAGACCGGGAATCGAACCCAGGAATTTCCGAACACTTGCAGGGCGCTTTTACCAATTGTGCTATGGGGGCTATCTTTATATTATTGAAACCGAAAGTAACATTGAGGAACATTTTTCTAGAATCACGCAACTGGCGATAATAAAAGCAGGATTATAACGATAATCTCGAAAGTTCCCTATTGCAATTGAAAAAGTTTCAAACCTGGGTTTCTCAAGCAATTTTCACAAAGTATGTCGAATTTAAGAATTATTAGGTCGGTGTATATCTCTTTTTTGTCATTGTATATCAATTTAAGTAGCAAAACAGGGGGATTAAAAAAAACATAGCTATTGTCCCTATCAACCGACAGTCACCTGGTCTCATCTCTTACTTTACCAATAGTCCTTGATGTCCACAATATTAAATGATTTTTTTAATATCTCATGACAAACTTACTATCACATCCACTTTTCACATAGACAACTATTACAATATAAAAATCTCAGATACCAAAGTATAAATCAATAGGATGTCCAGGACATAGATACAAATCCGGTAAAAATGGACAAACACGGACCTCTGGAAACCAAGAGATCCGTCTCTTTGTAATCAATAATAAGACTTGCATTACTTAACTTTTTCGTGAAAACAAAAAGATGTGTCAATTAAAATTATATCACATGCTGATTTTTTTTTAATTTCCTTCTTTTGTTTATGGAATAGAAACAAACAGAATGATCAATACCGATGGTCTGGCATTCTTTTGCTATTCACACCATTTACAATTTTTAACACTTGTTTGACGTCATTTAGTGAAGATTTTAAGAATTTTTTGTACGTTTTAATTCACAACACCTCTTCATATGAGATCTAGAGGAACATTTACTATAAATTTAAATATTCTATGTGATAAATGTTTACAGACCTTTGCTGATCAGATGGTATTAGTGTCTATATTGTATATGGTATGTTCTGAATGTAATAAAATGAGAACTTCAGCTTTTCAGGTTTTGCCAACTAATTTTATATTGTTCGAGGTGGGTTAAGCTGTTTGTAATATGATGGGCTGTACAAATGGTATCAAAGGTTTTGTGAGCTATTGTTTGGGGGTATGTTAGGATAAGGTTATGCGTGCTAATTATATATTGTTTGGGGTGGGTTAGGCTGAGGGTTTGTGAGCTAATTGTAATTGTTTGGGGTATGTTAACATGAGGTTTTGTGAGCTAATTACAATTGTTTGGGGTATGTTAAGCTTAGGATTTGTGACCTGTTTGTAGTATGATTAGCTGTTCAGATGGTATTAGAGGTTTTTGTGAGCAATTGTTTGGGGAAGCTTCGGCTGTTTGTAGTATGGTAAGCTGTTCAAATTGCATTACAGATTTTACGAGCTAATTATATATCGTTTGAGGTAGGTTCATCTGTTCGTAGTATAATGAGCTGTTCAAATGGCATTAAAGGTTTTGTGAGCAATTGTTTGGGGAAGCTTCGGCTGCTTGTAGTATGATTAGCTGTTCAGATGACATTAAAAGTTTTGTGAGCAATTGTTTAGGGGTAGATTCACCTGTTTGTAGTATGATAAGCTTTTCAGATGACATTAAAGGTACTGTGAGCTAATTACATATCGTTTGGAGTAGATCCATCTGAGTGTGGTATTATTATTAGCAAATTCAAATATTAAAGTATTATTCATTTGAGATTGCTTAAGATGTCTTTAAAATAATCAGCTGATCAAATGGTATCAGAGGTTTTTTTAGCTTATTTTTATTTAGAAAATTAAAATGAAATATTTAAAAAATATTTTAGCATTCTACTATTACGAACTTATTTGTGTTATATGCTGTTTCTGTTTCTGGGCAAATAGTTAGACATATAGGTTGTTAAGAGTAAGCACACGCTGTTTAAGCTAATCACAAGATGATATTTATACACACATTTAACTGGCAATAATCTATAAATCTAGCCATTTCTTCTATTCTCCATGGAGTTTATGATTGATTTGGTGCAGACTTTAAAATTTCTGCAAACTCGGCGGAAGTTGTATTACATCAGACGCTTAGCAGGTTGTCTGTATCTGCGGAATATATATATATATATATATATATATATATATATATATATATATATATATATATATATATATATATATATATATATATATATATATATATATATATATAATTGAAGAAATAGAATGAAATATGTCCATAGTGGATGGATGTCCGGTGTAAAGAACATTAATTAAAGAAGGGTACAAGTGAAAATTAACATGTTAAATGTTGATTGACGTGAACATAATTTGACTTTCATGCCATTTAACAGGAAACATTTTTCACGTGAATTTCACATGATAAATTCCACGTGAACAATTTCAGGTACATACTCCATTAACGTGAAATTCATGTGAATTTCATGTTAAATACTGATGCATGTGAAATTCATGTGACCAAAAGTACATAAACCATAGATAGATAAGTGACGTGTGTTACATAAAAAGTCGACGTAGAGAATTCACTGTTACCTAGAAAAGATAGACTTCAAAATGTCAGACAGTCATGACGTGTGGATTCAATGCCAGAGAATCATAAAGGTTATACGAAAAAAGTCAGAGACACGTAGTGGGCTATGTCAGCGAAGCCAAAGTTACAAACATGACTATGATAGACTGATTCAGTATCTAAAAGATACATCAGGGTATAATGAAAATGGTTATTAACACAGTACGTTTAAGTTCAGAGTGCCACACGGCTATATTAGTGATGGTATAATTTGGTAGCCATTATACGTGTTATCGTAATCTACCATTTAGCATACGATTGGTGTTTTACAAAAAAAGATTACTATATTACTTGAAGGGACATTTTTTTTTTCAAAAAAATAATTTTCCTTTTTTCTACTTAGATTGATGTACATAGCAAAAAGGAGATATAGACAGGCTTAAAAATTCTTATATTCCTATATATTTTGTGAAAATTGATTGAGAAACCCAGGTTGGCACTTTTTCAATTGCAATTGATTAATAGGAAGTAGTCAGCGCACTAACCGCTAGGTGGCGCGCGAGCACTATCAGCCTTACTATTTGTATATGTATACCACACTGGACCTTACCTTACTTTCACAAAATATATAGGAATATAAAAATTTTATGCATGTGTATAGCTCTTATTTGTTATTAAACATCAAGTACAAGTGGTAAAAAAAAAAAAAAATCGAAATATATTTTTCGCAAGCACAGCATATACCCATTTGATGTTTTTTTTTTTTAAAATGTGAACACGTATGCAAGCAGTATTTTTCAGTCATAAAAAGCAATACCTGAGCACACCTGGTTTAAAAAGCCATTTAGATATTGCATCATCTGTCATTTCAACTTTTAAACAATTTTTGATTTTGAAAAAATGTGTTTTTAAAGATAAAAAAATCTCTAAATATGACTATAAGTGTCTAGGAACTATGTCCCATTTATGGTCGATTTTTATATTGCGAATAATTTCTATTATTACACGAAAACTTTTGTTACAACAGACAGAAAATATCAGCGAGGAAACTTAATAACATAATGGATAATTATGGAAATATTTACAAAAAGTAAAAACTGCAAAAATCAGCATATAGTCATTTGTACGAGTTGAAATAAATTTTTAGTATCACTGGCTATTGCTGGCAATTTATTTTTTAAATACTGTTATACCAAAATTAACAGCATGCATAGATCAACAAAACAACGGGAACATGATTACCCTAATATATGGGTTGTTTCTTTTCTAAAATAGTTTTTAATTTTAAGTTCTTTTTTTCCCGGATATTTTGAGGAAACAAATATTATCAGCGAACGATGATCTACAAAAAATGCAATAGACTGAAACAGATCTTCCAGTGAACCTGTTAAATTTTCTTTCTCGTGGATACATATTTGTGTCCTATTTCCACCTTTTGATTTACCAGGGGTTTTACAACTTTTTTTGGTAAAACCCTTGGTAAACCAAAAGCGGGAATATGATATTTGTATTAAATGACAGTCTAAAACCTCTAAAGTGAAATCTAAGTAAAAAGAAACTTCGAGTAAAACGTTTTCTGGAAAATAACTAAATGCATAAATATATCTTGTATTTGACAATATGAGGAAGAGCTAGCAGGCCAGGTGAGCGGTTCAGGCTTCTGGGAGTGTTTTGTTATTGATCGGGTCTAGTATTCTACGTATTATTCTCATTTCGATGCAAATTACCCGAACAGTCTGAAAATTGCATCAGTCATTGTGAGGCATCTTTGACATCGTACTATGTATAGAAGCATTTAGCTAATGAAACCAATAATAGTATTCCGAACTGAACAACGCTATACCGCGAACATGAGTTATTTATTTTTCTATAGACAGTAAGCCCAGTAAGAAAAAGTCATTTTATTGCAAGAATATTTAAGAATCAATTCATGTTTCTGTCTTGATGAATAAACAATTGCGTAATTTAAATGGTTCAATTGTAGAATTGTAGCTATGAATCAAACTTCAAGAAAAACCAACCAAACAAAGAATTCCAATTGCATATTTTATAACGCTACAGAGCTTGTACGTTGCATATAAAACCTAAGTTATTAGGTTATTAGGTTGACACAACTAATGAGAAGCAAGATATGTGTGAGAAACTATATGCCTTCGAAAGTTAAAGTTTTGAGATCATAAAATTGAAACAAAAACATAAACATCTATGGAAAAAATTGAAATATAGTCCTAAAGTGAACACTTAAACACGAACATTTATTTTCATCACTGTGAAAACTAACATTTCATAAGTTATTTATTTGTATGTGCAAGAGATATGATTTTTCTGTTTAATTTGTTTTTTCTTTTGTTAACACATTAGGAAAATACTTAAATGTGCGTAAAATTGCATTTTTTTTTCATAAAAATGTCTTCTTTTTTTCTGTTGTTTTGTGTGTTGTTTTTTTTTCAGATAGAAAGATGGGTTTTGATTTTAGGTAGGACGCTAAACATAAAACATCTTGGAATGATCTAATTGTTATAAAACTTGCCAGATTTGGTTAAAATTTGAGGAAACTAAGAAACAAGTTACTTGATAAAACCAAAAAATGTTACAAACAGAGAGGGTGTGGGTAAACATTTGAACATTGTAAGAGTTTTGCGCAAAAATGTGTTTCCATTCCTCTTCAAATTTGATAAGTAATATCTTAAAATAAGTAAAATTAACTAGCTTACTTGCGATTGATGACATCTTTAAAGAAATGGTTTTCTTACGGAAGGTCGGTGGTCTTTACCCGGGTAAACGGGGTTTCTCCTCCACCAATAAAAAACTGGACTGAAAAATTGTTTAGTATGGCGTAAAACAAAAAATCAAAATCAAATCAAATTTAAAAGTAAGGGTAAATTTTCAATGACATTTAATTTTTGTAAGAAATTACCGTAAGCATGATGGCTATAAAAGTTCTTACACAAATTACTTATATGTCATAGGACAGTAGCAGTAATTGCAAATTCAATGGTTATTGGCTCAATATTTTGTGTAGATTAAGCAGGAACTCGGGTGGCCTGTTAGAACCGTGCACGAATATATTCCTTAAATAATGATTATTCTTTATTTATTATTAGGATTTCCGTCACCTCATCGTAATGTACAGATTTTCTGAATTTGGAATTTTTCAGAATTTACTAAAAACGAAGCTAGGATCGCCAAAATGGCGTCTCAAAAATAGGGTCGATCGGGTACCGGAAACAATCATCTTTTATTCAGTTTGCCTAATAGAACTAGAAAAAGAGTCAGCGAACAACTATTGACCCTCTTATCTATACAGTTGTTAGTCTAAGACAGATTTAGATATACAATTAGGTAATTTTTTATGGCCTTGAACGATACCATTTTTTCTTCCAGGACTTATATTCGAGCTCAACTGATGAAGTTATATTGACAGAAACGATCTTCTTGAGCATGTGTTCTTGTCTGACTTTCTTTTTCAAAAAGTATAGCTTTGGTTTTATGTTTATAATATTGAAATGTTATTTAATGCCAATGCTCAGATTTCCAACTCGTCGCTGGTGTATTGTTTCTATGTATGCAATAAAATATCCAATCCCTTCAAATACTTCAACAAATGACATATTTTCCTCTGCACGTGTACTGCTTATTGACCCACGACCAAATGCCTAATTGTGTAATCAATGTTCCACGCGTTCATTTGTTGGCTTGTTCAGTTGATATTATTATTATTTAAATGTACAAACAAATTGTTATGATAATTCACAGCGTGTCGCTATTGTTTCATTTCTGGAAATAACGCAATACGAATATATGGCATTTATGTTCCCTGTGTAATCGATTTGACATACGTCTAAGTCATATGATCGTGTCTGTATCAGCGACGGAGACAGGTAAACCGTTTTGTTTTGGATATTATATAATATATATATAATATGTTATCTTATTTCATTGATATCAATGTATCGTGTAATTGATTTCGAATTAGTCTCGATTTTCCATACTTATGGAGCCAATTGAAAAATTCCGGATTTTTGATATGTGATGAACCAAACTATACACTACAAATACAACATTAATGTCTCCATGTACGGTGTTGTGAAAAGCTGTTTATATTTATTGATCCGAAATCTTTTCTGTGTTAACAAGTTGTGAGTTATTGTTTTAATTCTTGTCGAAAAAATTGGAAAATGAACCGAGTGTTCTGAGAAGAACATAAAAAGACGTTTCGGCGACATATATGTTCTAATTTTCACCATATTCAAAGGAAGGACTATAGCAATCATTAATAATCTATGGGGAAATTTAGGATTTGCAGGAAGCTAGTGGCTGCATGATCCCAAATACAGCTACAGAAAATCAATGACTGAATGCGATTCTGAACCTAAGAGCTATCATGGCGGCTACGTACAGTAGATATAATGAAGCATGACTTTGTGAGAAAACATTAATTGTTGTTCATAGATTTTAAATCCAATCAAATTGTGAAAAAATTTCATTAAATCTATAGTTTGGTCATTGAAAGTATTGGCAGAATAAATACGTCGATAAGAGACCGTGGATTCGCATGAAGAAGAGATTAATGAGTTTAGTAAATCATTTAGTTTAATTGTGAATGGATCAACTCGTACTTGTTCTGTGAGGATCATGTTCAACATTTTTCAAAAGAGTGTTTCTCGTCAGCAATACGTTTTGTTAATTTTGTTGTGAGGATATTAGCTAAGCCTTCATAGGAATAAATATTGCTGCGAACCATGTTTTTGCGGTTGAACTTTTATAAATCGAACCGAGAAAGGAGCTAGGCGTAAACACTGGTACACTGAAAGCGAAAGATACCCGCTGCAAGGATAAGGTATGAAATTCTGACTTTCATTTACGAAAAAAGAAGTAAATTTTACAGAAAATGATTTATTTTTCAAATGTGATTAGTTATATACTAGATCTGATCATCAGAATTTTACCAATCAGAATCTTTAGCTCAAAAAGCTAGCATCAATATCGAGAAAATAACAAAATACGGAAACAACTACAAAAAAAAAAAAAAAAAAAAAAAAAGAAAAAGAAATTCTTCTTCAGAATAAAAAATCACATGAAATCATTTTTTTCGGGATTTATAGGTTTTATTGAAAAATAATTAGTTAAATAAATAAATAAAAGATTTTTTTACAAGTAAACAAACATAATTGACACAGAAGTCGGCCAACAAGATGACAGTTTTGTTTTCCTGTGTTTTGTTCTAAAATTTTGAAAATCAATTACATGTATCTAATTAGTTTCATACGCGTACGGATGTTCTATCTAGACTGTGATTCTTGGGTTAATTACCTTGCATGGGACAAAAAAATTAATTGTTTAGGGATAAATGAAAAAGTTTTGAAAAGAAAATTTTGTGCAAGTAGTATTGGAACATTAAAGACGTAATATATGTTCGTAAACGGGAATGCAAATTTTAATCACGACTAAACTGAATTGCCTTTATTTTCAAAATATCGCATTGAAACGATTATTAATTTAAGAAATGTCAAAGACGACTGGAATGCTACTGTGATATTCTTTTACCAACAGAGATGGACATGCTGTTTTTCTCAATTTGAACGAGGCGGTCTAAGACGTGTTTAGATTTCATTTGCCGAAAGCAAGTCCAAACACGGCAGATGTGTCAAACTAGATGAATTATGGATTATCTAATATACGTCTAACATAATTATATATATATATATATATATATATATATATATATATATATATATATATATATATATATATATATATATATATATAAATATATATATATATATAATGATTTAAAATACGCCAACAGAATAAGAAAACAAATCGACGTTCAAAAACGATAACAACAACAGCAACCTGAGTGCATATATTGAATCAATGATGGATAGGAGTGCCTAAATAAGTTTTCGCAAACCAAACCCGAATTCCGTTACAGTGTTGTCCCGTTAATTCATTTCCCATCATACATTTTGTATCAATTTGATCGATCTTATCA
This sequence comes from Atrina japonica, assembly GCA_030159075.1. Classification (NCBI taxonomy): domain Eukaryota; kingdom Metazoa; phylum Mollusca; class Bivalvia; order Pterioida; family Pinnidae; genus Atrina; species Atrina japonica. Next base: position 220,464 of record BROG01000420.1, on the reverse strand, counting down.
TTCTTCAAAATAATAAATAGCATCAGAAACACAAGAATGTTTAACAGGCGTAATATTGATCCATGAATTAGTGTCACCGCTCTACGCCATATGTCTGATCTTCATCGTGTCGATATTGGGTAGAACACAGATGTTCCGTTTATATACACCGTTGAAGGAGATATTATTGTATATCCTACTAGCTTTTAATCATTTATATATCTTGTTTAGCATAATGAATAATTTATCTTTAAATACTTAGGGCATACGTATAAGACCTGTATATTACAGGTTGTAGGTTTGTATTCCGTTTATGTAGAAATGTTTGAGTACAATGAGGGATGCGTTATACAGTTTTGCATATATACATGTATTACATGTTCTTACTTTTTGATCTGCCAGGGTTTTTACCAATGTCACATTTTGGTAAAAAAAAAACCCTGGCAAATCATAGTGAGAACATGATATATATGATTGGAGGCTCCATGGATATTCCCATTGTCCATTACTATAAATATTTCTAATTTACTAGATATTGAAAATTGGTAGATATACAGTTCATACTCTAACAAATTAAAATTTAGTAAAAGACACCATGGACAACATTCCTGTTTAGTTGGATAATATGTTTTAGTGTTCAAACGAATTGAGTAGGCGCGTTTGCGCACGTGTGTGTGTGTGTGTTTGTGTAATAGGAGAAGAAATGCTGCTCAATTATGCTGACAATCATTACATTATTAAGTTTCAGTTTCAAACACTTATAATCTTTTAATCTGCAACTTCACTATTTTATTATTTTGTTGTTATGATTTTAATTTTGCATATTTTGTAAAGTTGAACAAATCAAGATGAATTTGACAATAATATATCTCTGGCCATCCAATGAAACGGATTTCTGTTAGTTGAATTTTCTTATCAAACACTGTTCATTGTTGAACCATTTATTTTCCCCAGTAAAATAAAAATAAAAAACATCTAATCACTGGTCCCCTAAACAGAGTTTTGGAATGTACACACTGTTTTATTTTATTCATCTTTCACTTCTATTTTGTTATAAGTAGTCGTAGATGTTGTTGTAGCAGTAATTGTTGTTGCCTCTGTTATTATAATTTCAACACCACTAATGTTATTGATATTGCAACCCTAATGAAAAACTACAAAAGAACGATTGTTTTTCATATTTGAAATACCATTAGTCATTGCGCATGCACTCCACTAAAGCGCGCACTTGGCTATAACATCTAAGTGCAGGTTACCCGTTCAATGATATTGTTTGTTTTACAGTAGTAATTTAAGTAGTGCTAATATAAAATCGATAGCAATAGGATTTTATTTCAGTGGTCCATAAAATTATTTTATGTGTTTAATGAAAGAACATTCTCGTAACATGTGCATTAAGCAGCATTAGTATCGACATTGAACCAATGACTTTCTAAGCATCGGAGAGGCAAGCAATACAGATGTTTCATTATTTTTTTTTTCATTTGTGTCTTTTTCTGGCGGGGAGGGGGGGGTCTATATGTAGCATTTAGACTAATTATTTGGCCTTGGATGATTCCACTTTTTCTTTCGGAAATATACATCTATATCAAATTCGAGCTCAACTAATGAAAACTTATCGACAGACACTATCATCTTGAGCATTTGTGTGGCCTCTTTTGTAAAACTATAACTTTGGTATTATTAGGGTCATCCGACTTCATTATTTGAGTATTCAATTTAATATACTCTTTTTTTCTGAAGTAATTTTCTTTTTGGTATCCAACATCATATTGTTCGATTTACGTAACTTGGTGGGCCGGAGTAACGGTTTGATTATCACAAGGGCGATTCTACTCTCATTAGGTTATGACATGATTCACAGGCAATCCGTTTTACTCACTGGATATCTGTAGACCTGTAGGATGACAAGTAGGAACACAAGTAGGCACATTACCTAAAGATTTAAACTCAGTCAGGTCCAGAAAAGGTTCGCTAGACTCCATCTGTCAGGTTTTAGGGTTCGGATCATGATCTTGCTTACGAGCCTTTACTTAAACTGTTGCGGTATATAGGAGGAAGCAGCTTGTATGTCCAGTCTATGGTTGCAATATTGTACATTGTAAAACCCATTGCATAACACTTTTCTTATCTTATCGACATGGTCATTTTTGTTTTACACTTTGAAGATTCTTTCCATGGACAATAAAGGACCTTAATTTCCCCCTAAAAGTACTGTGTATGCAACAAGTTAATGGACTCTCTCTCTCTCTCTCTCTCTCTCTCTCTCTCTCTCTCTCTCTCTCTCTCTCTCTCTCTCTCGCTATTCTAAATTGGATTACCCATTCTTTATGCATGTGCAACTGCAATGATGATTTAAGCTCCTGTATTGAACATTCACTGTTTGCAAATATTGACATTGGACCGTTAAAATCGTTTGAAAAACAAATGCACTTAAAAGTTCAACTGAATCAATATTTACTTAAAAATACCCTGAAAAAGGACAAAATCCATATTAATCAGGAAATATTTCACAATCCCAATTTTATCACGCACAGTGAGAACAATAATTTAAAACACTTGCATTAATCGATTTAGGTTATTTCTGTTAAAGAATTACACTATGGAAAATATTTTGAACAAATATTGTTATATATATATATATATATATATATATATATATATATATATATATATATATATATATATATATATATATATATATAAGAACAAATATCATTACAACATTATCATTTACTATGGACCTTGGATCAGAAATAATACTATCTGAGTACATCAATCATATATAAAACACAAATTCTCTACATCCATCGTATTCGATCCATTGTCATTTACGTTAGGATTAAACACCTTTCACTTCTATCTCTGCGACCGAGTTCTCATGTTCGAAATTCTAATCACCGCTATCGAAACATTCATTTTAGTGAATGCGTAGATGGCCAAGTGGTTAGGACGTCGTGCATGAGAGCCAGGCGATTGGTACCGTAGGTCGAGGGTTCGAACCCCAGCCGGGGCATGGTGAAATTATAGGTACCTTGTTATATCTGTATTTGTGCTTTATATATAGTTTTATCGGTTCACTTTCTAAAAATATCTCAGGATGATTCTAAATTGAATACAAATGAAGATAAAAGACAACCACTGTTCACACACACACACACACACACACACACACACACACACACACACACACCACCACCACCAACAACAACAAAAGAAACACTTGTCGATAATCATTTTATAAAATCAGTCGGTGTAACATACATGCTTCACATTGCATCAAGTGACAAGAGCATCAGACACTTCCTCGTGACAATAGTCATAGCATTGCCAGAAGCTTAAGTGCCATATTTCCACATTTACGGTGTAGTATGGGAAATGATTTATTGATTTTTAGTTAAGCATTTCTCCTTGTTTAAATATGAACCGAAGGATGTGGGGTAATTTAACTCGAAGTAATTATATGCTTTATTTAATGTTTTGTACGTGCGGAAGGCCTCTTACTTGCCCCTTTATCGCATCAGTGATTAGACTGAGAAATACTTTCACGTGCATTCTTAGCTCTAGGGAGTAAATTGTAGAGAGTTGCTTCTGTATGTTTTAATGCGAAAATAGCAAAGTTCCATAAAAGCATGAAATCGATATATACTTTATTCATTCCACTGTACATTTCTCTGTGTTCACCTGACGCTTGATTTGTAAAATTGATCGTAATGTCATGACCTATAAGATTCTTTTATTGTTGTTTTACATTTTGTCATTATCTGTAAATAAGAAGGGTCTGGATGTTTTGTTATCATATTTTTGCAAATAATCCCCTTTTATCTTTGCAATAATTTACTAAAATGTTATTTATAACTGGTAAAGTAATAAAGATTAAAATTGGTAAGAATCTATTTTGTGCTCTTTTGTAAATACACTGTCAGAACCACATGGAAGAAATTGATTTGTATGAGGGGACGTAGTTCTGGTAAACATAGTTTAGTTAGCGTAAGTTCAAGATGGCTTACTGATTTAGGCAGTGGCCAGTAAAAGATTGCTACCTGGTTAAGGCAGCGGCCATTTATAGATGGTCACCTTGTTTAGGCAGCGGTCAGTTCAAGATGGCTACATGGTTTGGGCAGTGGTTAGTTTAAGATGACTATCTCGTTAAGTCAGCGGTCAATTCAAGGTAATTTATCGTCCAATAACCATGATTTTCATTTTTTCAATTTTTTAAATATCAAATAAATCATCAATACATGGATATTTGTCCCTGTCATATGGCAAAATTGGGCAGAGAATTGAAGGTCTTTAAATTTATTTTTATACATACGTTCTAGAAAGGAATTCCCTGAGGTATCAAACCTTTTCAGGCAATTACATCTATACACTAAGACGTTACCGACATTCCTATTATAGCCGTTATGCCACGTAAACATGCATATGTTATTGTAAATATCGAATAGGAAACACCATTCTCGTACTTTTTGTCTGCAAATGGTAATTAGGCAAATAACAGCAACTGAAATATAGTTCGTATTCACAGAAGAGTACAATTTAGTTAAAGACACGAAATAAAGAATTTCTATTTTTAGAAGAAAAGGAATATGGAACAAAATAGTTCCTGAGATAGTTTTTATTCAAATTGACAAATATACATCTCTGAAATTAGTGACACATCGTTCTAATTTTTATTCATCGTGTTTGTAAGCGAAATCCGTAATGTTTGCCATTCGATTAGCAAGCGCGTATTAGAATATTGATAACACTACACTGGTTTTTTTCAGATCAATGAATAATTTTTAAAGTTTTATGTATAATTAATGCTAATTGCTGTGAGTCCATCAAAGTTGTATAAAATGTTTAATTACAGTTTGGTTACCTAAAAAGTAAATGCATGTGATTGAAACAGACGTGTTTCTTTGTGTATTTTCTTCATTCGACAACCCCTGAAGTTACATTTGGACTTGCCCATTTCAAAGAATGGTTAAGTTCACTGTTAGACTTCAGAGGTGTATGAGTTAGAAAAAATACATGCAAAAAGAACTTGTTCAGTCCTGAATTATGACAGTAGACCATACTATTTATTGATCTGGTTGAGTCTAAATGTGACTGCAGGGGTTAACATGTCAACATGTCATGTGCATATATAAAGGCATTACATAATCAAAGATTCATCGTTCGTCGTCTCGTGTCTTGATTAACTTTCCTTTGACTCTATTGCAATCACCCTTGTATCCTATATCACCGGCTCAAGATGCATTAATTGTTTCATCAAATAGAAAGTGGTAAACTGCAATTATACATTTTACACAAATTCTGATTTGTATGGAACAAAAATATATGACAAATTTGATCCTATGGATAACAGCGTTCTTAAACTCTAAACACACAAAAACTCAGATAATTATATTTTCACAGTTGTTACTCTTAGACGGATTTTAGATTCAATATTAGGGCATGTATTATACACCCCCTTTAATTTATCTTTTGGAATGGTGTATTTTTAAGTTCTAGCTCAACTGATGAAGTCCTATTGACAAACACAATCGTTTTTAGTATTTGATTTGGCATTTTTCTTTTGCAAAACTATTAACGTTTGAATCAAATTCAATGTCCTCCAAAGGGTTTTTCGTTATGTGAAAAAAAAAAAAAAAAAAAAAACCAGTAAAACACTCAATATTCACAAATTTTCGACCCCTTGGCCTTTATCAAGTGAAATATGACAATATCTATAGCAGTTACATGGTACTAAGTCTGCAGAATAACAGCTTCATTGCAACTGTTTATTGATGTTTATCCATGATAAACTCATATAGATGTTAAACATCGATAAACATTTGCAATGAAGCTATTTATTGTGTAGGATTAATACTATGTAACTAATATAGATATTGTCGTCTTTCACTTGATAAAGGCCAAAGGGCCGAAATTTTGTGAATATTGAGTGTTTTACTGTATCAACATTTGTATAATAGATTTAATATTCAAATACATATTTTTATTTAAATTGTATTTATTAAAATATATCAGTTTCCGGTTTCTTCTTGCATTCACGACATCTAATGTAAGTCTACCGATGTAAAAAAAGACACATCCAGAGATTGTCAAAAAGCAAAACAATACGGTCTATTTTTAAAAAATATGGGTGTACAGCTAACACGTATTGCTTTGCACGGATTCCATGCATTATTGGGGCTCTGATATTTGGTGTCGATATTTAGCCTGCAGCCCCTGTTTTGATTAAATTCGTGTTTGTAAACGTTGCAAAAAAGAAAGAGTACGGTTCATGTCCATTTCTAGATTCATTCCGTAGAAATGATTTCCATTGCATCATTTCGTTGTTTGTGATTACATCGTTTTCAAGGTTTTTGTATTACAAATATGATTACATATATTATAAACATAATAACAAAGTTATAATGCTCAAGACGATCGTTTCTGTCAATTAGACTTCATCAGTTGAGCTACAATTTTAAATAATTTTTTTAAAAAAGAGAAACTGGTATCAGACAAGGCCAAATAATATATCTAAACGTATAGCCAAAATCCGTCTAAGAGTAACCACTGTAAAAAGATGGCTATCTCAGCTTTAGAAGATTTAGAATTTTTAATGGTGCTATCTGTGCCAAATATTACTTTAGTATGAGATTATCAGCTGGTGCCGAAATACCAGGTACTAGGTTAATGTATACCCCGGGGACTGAAATGGTCCACCAGCAGTGGCAACGACCTAGTGGTTATAAATATTATAAACATAATACCAAAGTTATAATGCTCAAGACGATCGATCGTTCCTGTCAATTAGACTTCATCAGTTGAGCTACAATTTTAAATAGATTTTTAAAAAAAGAGAAACTGGTATCAGACAAGGCCTATCTTTATACAGTTACAATGTATACATCTTTTGTATTTAGAATCAAACTGAATATGCGCTATTGCCTGCGTTTTTTGTTTATGTCTTAGGTGGGTTATTCAAGTGTTAAAATTTGAGGTCGATACGTCATTACATTTCACATTTTGTAATAGGACTTATTTATGTACCACGTAATAACCGATAACGTATGTGCGATACTAGTATCTCCAGTGGTGATAGAACGTAACTCTACGTAATCTTCCCGCTGAAATGACATTACCGCGGAATATCGTATGCTAGCGTCAATCCATTACTGATAGAAACAAACGTTATCGGGTATCACATGGTACATGAATTAGTCTCATTTTTGTTAGGAGTCAACTCCTAAGTTTGCAAAGCCTTATCATATTTTTAAAATAAACTTTTAATTAATCTGTTTTACAGATTTGAACCTTATCGGTGCAAAAAGGGTATTTGTCGTCACTTTTCACAAAAAATGGTTCGATAAGCATGGTCTTTTTAATTTGAGCTGAGCTTGGATATAATATGTTTGATAACTATTTGCATTTTGAAAATTGTTACCTAGGACAGTTCTAACAAGTAGAAGTATAAGTCTGGGGAAATTTCTCGATTCTGGAGTATTTAAAATCAAAACGAATAAAACTAAAACAGATAGATAAATATTGAATTTACAAATAGATAGACCAATAAATAGATAAATTTATAACAATATGTCTTACCGAACAAATTAAAGTTTTGTTTAGTGAGGGAAGACATTGCGTGCAAATTTGCTATTAAATATGCCATTTTGAAAATGTAAATACATATAAATGATAGATACGCGTAATACTGGTGGGTGATCAATATGGAAATGATCAAATTTGACGTGCTTTCCTATTTTGCCGTTTTATTGAATGTATTTAAGCCTGTGGCACAAACAAATACATCAATGTCGATCACAGACAAAACAAAGGAGTGCTTGATTTCTTTTTTTATATCAAAATCTATATCACTCCTATATGTTTGTTTGATTTTATTCATGTTATACAGAAATATCCACTGTGCTTTCAGTATTAAAGGTATACAGGCTGTCATTTTGATAAAAACAAAATATCCAGCGATTAGATAAAAACTTTGATTAAAAAGGCTAAAAAGATGTATTGCCGTACAAAAATTAACATATCATGCATATATTGTCTAGAATAAATGAAACCGTATTCCTGCCATCCATCATAAGAATACAAATGTTTACTCGCCCATATTATTCACAAACTTTTTTTTCACAAAAACGACATTATAACAATTTTGTTTAAACCCATGTTTTTTTGGAAAAACTTTTTATTTGTATGAAACGTAGAATATTTGAAACAAAAATAAAACGTATGTCAGCAACTGTTCCCAAATATGTGTCCTAAATTTCTTATATCAGGAAGGTCAAAGTGACCATGACATAATTTTTACCCACCTTGGACAGGCGTGTCTACCATTTTTACCATAGGGTGTAGACAAGTTGCACGCGCTATTACGTCACTCTATAATGTGTTTGAATCATGGGAGAGAATAATTAAACATAGGTGTGTGGAGTGGAAAAGGAAATATCAACCCTCGTGGTAAAAATCTGAAAGTCCAATCATTGGAAACCCTCGGATTGGACAACCGGATTCTCACCACTCGGGTGAAGATTTAATGTCCTTATCCATTCCACACACTCATGTAAGATTCTATTTTTCTGTATACTGTATTACTGGAAAGCTTTGGACTTGGTCATTTTAACTCTTTTACGACAGAAAACATATAGTATCGTTGCATGTTTTTGTGTTTGACATAATTACCATAGTGCCGGTGTACTTTTTGTGTTGATATAATTACCATAGTACCATTGTACGTTTTGTATTTGACTTAATTATCAGAGTACCGGTGTACTTTTTGTGTTCCACATAATTACCATAGTACCGCTGTACTTTTTGTATTTAACTTAATTACCATAGTACCGGTGCAGTTTTTGTGTTTCACACAATTACCATAGTACCGATGTACGTTTTGTATTTGACATAATTACCATAGTACCGATGTACTTTTTGCGTCAGCCATAATTACAATAATACCACTAAATTTACACCTTGTCTTACTCACAATTGCAAATGACAGCTGTATATTCAAATAATTAAATTTCTCTCTATATTAATAAGAATTTCAGTCGCACATGTTCGAAAACGGAGTCTCATTGGCGAACGACTCTGTAGTTTTGCTAATATGTGTGTTGTCTGACAATCCTCGGGGAATATTTGATAAGTACGTCATTGTGAAATCAGTTGCTGCTTTTATTATTCTTGTGCGTCATTTGGTGTCATTCAGGTCCTTTATGTATCTAAAAAAATACCCAAAATTCATTAGAATGCAAAACAATTGCTGAACGTTCCACACATTTTTCCATTCCAAATCCTTATTTCAGACACTATCGTACTAATAGCAGTACTATTTTTTTACTTTACTCGATAGATAATGAGTATATATATATATATATATATATATATATATATATATATATATATATATATATATATATATATATATATATATATATAAATCAGCAAGTGTACACAAACAATTTAACCAAATATCTACGAAACTGGCTCTGTCGCCAAATCTGCGCATGTTTATCGACATTACAGATATCTCCCGGCTCTTGTGAAATTTGCCAAGTTCATACGGGTTTGGTTACCAAGGAATGGTATTCGTGAGTGATATTATACAATTATTGCCCTTGTTTTTGGGTTGACATTTGTCCACCCGAGAGGCGTTATGTCACCCAAGGGCTCTGCCGAAAGGCAATAAAACTTAACTTACAAACTGACCTACGTAAGTTCATAACGATTGTAACATATGTGACAGAGTGCCTTCGACACTCAACACTATCGATATGTTTTATCGTTCTTTGTGTCGTTTTTTAATCTTAAGCCTCCATCAAGGCTGACTCCAGCAAATGTATCAATGCTGTCAAATCATTAATTTCGACTGTTGTTTCATTCCATTCCAGTCTGCATCGAGTAATTTATGAGTTATGAAACGGACATTTTATGTGCTAGATGTTACACCTAATTACCACATAGCCTACTAGAAAAAAAACGAACCGTACGCGCATCCATTTCTGCGCACGAGAGGGTGACATAAATCGCCATAGAGGGTTCTGGACACTAAAACATTAAAAAGACATTCTTTACACTTACAAGTATTTTCTTTGGTGAGGGAAGTTGAATTTTTTCAGAATCCAAAAGTTACAAGGATGAAAATTTTTATATACAAATCAATTTATTTTTTATTTTGGATTTCTGATTTTCATGGTTAAGCATAAAAATACTTTCAGTGCTGGATGTTGCCAAACCTATAGTAATTCTTGAATCTATAAACTATGCAACACAGAACATTCCAAAATTGAAAGTATACCTCGGAGAATAGTTTTAAGTAATTATCCCCAGACATGTTCGATTCACATACCCATCCTCGTCACTGGACTCACCGTTTTCTTCTCGTGAGCTTAAAAGCTCAATAATATCATATGTATATAGGTAGGTATATATACTAGGTATATTTAGACGACGTCAAAATATATTCCCAAAATGTTCTAGCCTATTCAGCCCGGAATTTTTTCATACCAAGAAATCATTCCGTATCCGTTATTGTCAGTAAATGTCTGTCTAATGTTCTCCGGGGAAATTTAAGCTACATATCCTGTAGGTTTTCTATAGTTTTTATGTTCGTCTTCATGCATTATTCATCTTACTGTCATGTAAAAATGGTGTCCGCTCTCTAGCTAAGATAATGCTGGAGAACGATAATTTTTCCCAGACATCTTTACTGCTTCATTACATACTCAATCAATACGAATCCCCATTTAGTTGGAACATTTATTAAACATAAAAACAATCCACGAATGTATAAGGACGTACAGGACTTCCACTGGCAATGATTGGTGGATTTCCGGGAAAAAAGTTATTATAAAAACATTTGATGGAAATAACGATAAGGAGAAAAAATCATTAAAGTAATGGTCTTACCAATCTCTTTATTTTAACTCAACACTCCCTGTGGTCACATTTAGACTCACCTAAATCAATAAACTGCGTGGTCCATTGTCATAATTCAGGGTTGAACAAGTAAACAGTAAATGCAAAATAATTTGGATTCTAAATCATACACACCCGAATTCTGACAGTGGTCTTTACCATTCTTTGAAATGGATGAGTCCAAATGTGGCTAGAGGGATTAATGAGTTGATACTTACACAAGGTTAGTATTGATGAACGCTTGGAGTCGTCGTTTAAGAAGTTTTATGGTCGATACGGGGATCTTGTTAAATATTATGAAGTCCCCCTCTCAGAGATATTAGATAGTATTCTGGATCACGGCCACAGACAGTGACTCCGTTTCACCAATCATGCCTTTCACCGAACTTGACCTCATCACCAAACTTGACCTTTTTACCGAATTTGACCCCTTCATCGAACTAGAAAGGTTTCCATGGAACATTTACGACGGGTGTGGCATGCCAGCAGAAGACGCTGACTCCTTCCGGACACCTGGTCTTATCCCGTTTGGGATTCGTAATTGTTCTTCATGTTGAGACCATTTGCACATCTAATTCGTCGTGTTATAATGGACTTGAGTTTTGATTATTGATATAAAAAATTTCAGATACCAAAGTATAAATCAATAGAATGTCCAGGACATAGATACAAATCCGGTAAAAATGGACAAACACGGACCTATGGATACCAAGAGGTGGGATCAGGTGCCATGGAGGAGTAAGCATCCCCTGTCGACCGGTCACACCCGCCGTGAGTCCACAGTCAAGTCCAATGAAACACGTGAGGAGTGTATCCTCGTCACAATTGGTACAGACGTCTCAACAACCGCCAACGAAAAGGCAACTCAACATTTCACTTAGTGAAACAGAGTAGTCGCAAACAAGACTATTATACCGACCGTAAAATTTGCGGAACGTTGACATTAAACGCGGTTTTCGATATCCCTGTGTCAATAATTTTTCAGTGAGTAGTTTACCTCTGTATATGAAATCTTCATATGTTGTACACGCCCTGGCATATCGGATCATTTGTGAAATATAAACTCCATATGCGGGTGACCGAGGGATATTACTACTTAAATGTGGAAAATTTACGATGGGAAGCCGAAATCGTCGCGTTTATCGTATAGCTTAGTTGCTAATTTCCCGTCTGTGTTTATATTAAGTAAAATGTCTAAGTATGAAGCGTGTGTGCTTGATTCTGTTGTATCTTTAATTTCTAGTTCGCTGGGATATATCGCATTGACATATGTATGAAAATTGTCATTATTAATTGACAAAACGTCGTCGATATATCTAAATGTCAAATTAAAGGACACCGCTAACTTTTTCTTCTTTTGATTCAGCAGTTTCTGAATGAAGTCTGCTTCGTATGAATAAAGGAACAGGTCGGCCAATAAAGGAGCACAATTGATTGATACTTCTTCAATTTTACTTTGTAATGCATTTGAAAATTAAGATTAATCGTGTTGCAGTGTTGATTTAGAACTGAAATCTATTATTTATTAGTGTTACCACCTACCGATGAAAGTTAGTGAACATTGGTCGGTGAAAAATTCAATTTCAACCAAGTTAGGGAAAATGATATTTTGACCAGTTATATAAAATTGCAATGTGACAGAAAATTGTTGTTTGAAAAAATGAACATTGATTTTGAAGATTGGACGCCTATAGAGAAGGAAAATCTAATCAAAGAAGTGGTAATAGTATGTGAAGGTCGCAATTTAGTCAGAGAAAAAATCAGCGAATTTTTCAACCCGTTGGTGGCAACCCTAGATTTTCTTTCGTTGTACAGTGCGTGACCCCGTATATGTAATGAGTGTGGTTACAGTGTTTGTGGTTCTGATATATATAATCGACAATATTTTATTAGAAAATAAACAAATTTTGTCTCTCTGAACACCATATATCCTAAGACAAGTCCATACGATTTGGTCAACCACTTTTTCGGTTTCCTTGACAACATAGTCTCATAAATTGACCTCCATTTGCTGTCGTCTGTTCATTTGCATTATGGGACTGATATTTAATATCAGTGATCACTGACAATTCATATTAAACCAAAATAGAATGTCTGCAAGTTTTATGGGTTTCCCAAACTAAACCAATAGGAAACATTGGTAATATAAGTCACCTATTTCAATTTGAAATTTCCTATGGGCTACGTTTTGGTTTTTTAAATGTTTGAATAATGTCATACTTAGTATAATGAAGAAGTACCAATTGATATTCGAAACTCCAAGTTCATTAAAATACGACAAATTATATATAACAACGGCCTCAACACGAAAACCAATTGTGAATCCCAAAACGGGATGGGACCAGGTGTCCGGAAGGAGTCAGCGTCCAAGTTAGCATGCCACGCCCGCCCGTCGCAAATGTTCTATGGGAACATCTCGAGTTCGGTGAAAAGGTCAAGCTCGGTAAAAAGATCACCAGTCAGCTCCATATCTGATTGGCGAAAGGGAGTCACTCCTGGTCTTGCTCCAGAAAACTATCTAACAAATGCATTGTCCCTCTATTGTCCTATTAACAGAAAATCTGTCTCGCATGTACATCAAAATTATTTCTTCAGCATCTTGTGAACATTCATTAACTAAATTGACAAAATGTATTCAGATGGATGCCACCTGATCTTGTTATGAACATACGTTTGGTCGAACTCCAATCTTTACATTTGTAATAGATTCTGTACATGAAAAAAACAATAGTAACATAAATTTCTCTGAAAAGATTATTTGTTTATCATTATTGGTCACGAAAGGAAAGGTTAGAAATTCGAAATATTGTCAACACAGATCTCAGACCATGTTGCCAGAAGTAACGTAAGCTCCTAGTGTCAAAAGTAATGCAAAGGGTGGTTCTGGTTAGGCCGAAACCACTTAAAAGTGTCACAGCAGACAGAATATAAAATGTGTCCAATCGTTCTGCTTCGGACTGAAATGTTGCCGATACATTTTGGTATAAAGAGTCACATGACTGCCTTCCATGGTTCTATGGACGGTCAGTAGCAATGGCGGATGATCCTATACACACTTCTGTGTATAGTGGCAATTGAAGACATTTCGTAAACGAGAATATGCTTTTTTGACAAAATAAAACAGCTATTATGTTTGTTACTGACCGTCCACGAGAATATGTCGGGTTGATCAAGTTCATGGGTAGCGAGGTTGTAACAAACCTAATTACTAATAATGTCAGGCACACTTGCATTGCTGGTGGCGTCCATATACAGGTGGAATAGCTAAATGAGACATAAAAAAAGATATACAGGTAGCGAACAGAACTAGTGAGGCGTGAAGATATGTGAATACTTTGTGGTGTTGTGAATGTACCGTGAAGCAAAACCACATGTGAATACATTGTGGTTTTGTGAATGTAACAAAGAGACCTAGTGAAGCGTGAAAATTTGTGAATACATTGTGGTTTTGTGAATGTAACGCATATAGTTAGTGACAGACTTAGTGAGACGCAAAGATATGTAAATACGATGTGGTGTTGTGAAAGTAACGAATAGAAGTACCGAGACCAGTGAATACAGTTTGGTTTTGTGAATGTAGCAAATAGAAGTACAAAGATCAGTGAATACACTGGTTTTGAGAAAGTAGTGATCTGTAAACACACTGTGGTTTTATGAAAGTAACGAATAGAAGTAAGAAAGATCTGTGAATATACTGTGTGTTTTTTTGTGAAAGTCACGAGTGTACGAGTGTATCTGAGAATACATTGTCGTTTGTGAAAATAGATATCATTATTGTATGGATTTAAAGTCCGCGAAGTTCTACTGGGTACGGAATGAACCTGACATAATTCTATTAAACACTAACTTGGTTATCTGAAACATATTTTGTCTATACCAAAAATTTAATCTAAACGAGGATGAGTGATGAAAATTGTGTTAACGTAACCTAAATGCTAAATTCGATTAGATTTACGGTCTTGACATACTTTTTCCAGACATTTCTCACTTATGTTAGTAACGAGATCACAAGATTTCTTTAAATTACCCCAAGAAGCTGGAGCGTCATCATCCTAACAAGTTGTTCATTAGTTCAAGAACTGTGTGTGAGGCAATACATTTATCCTTTGTTGTGTTGAAACTTATTACAGATAACGACATCGGTAAATCGATATCAAAACGTTCAGTATTCATCTAGAGAGATGGAGTACAGCATCATTTGATATTTTATTGAAAATATGAATATGTGATTGATGGGTAGAAAAGATCTTAATTCTAAATTTTTAATATATACACATACGAATACACACACATATATAAACACAACAGAGATAGAAACACCTGTAAAAATACGCACACACACATAGAAACACACACACACACACACACACACACACACACACACACACACACACACTATGAACTTTGGATATTACAAAAGTGTATAGAAACATAACAATATACCTGACATTCGTGATTTCGAAATAAAGGTTTTAATCATGATTTCATCCATGACATCCAATGGGAATTAGGTATCCCATGCAATTTGTAGAACAGAGAATAAAATCGTCATTCTGTAGGTAAAGTAGGGAAAATCAATTTTAACGTGTAATATAGTTTGTAAATCAAATGATATTTCGCATAATTACATTTTCACGACTGTTTACTTATGCTCATGCACTTCCTCCATACACCAGATATTATTACTCTTTTTGATGAAGGCGAATCCCAATTGTTTATCGTGTGTAAATTTACAAACAGGAGATATAAAATACTAGTTTGTTGTAGCGTCAGTTTCATTGCTTGCGTGGCTTGATCATACACTCATTTCAACATGCTACTAACTTCAGATGAAAATTATCAATTCTTCCATAATCATGTTATTCTGATATTTACCTATTCACGCACCGGGTCATCTCAAGATTTAAAGCCAACCATTTTTTTTTTTTGATAAAAGCAAAACGGGGAAGACTAGTTATATCTGATTGCGTTTCTCAAGTTTCTAAGCTTGTATGAAAAAGAAAAATGTCCACTGTACTTTTTTTTCTTCATCTCAAAATTGTTTTCATTTGCTAATTACAATTATAGCTTAACCATTACACGTGCGAATTAAACATACACGTGTTTGCATTTTATGCTGTAAAGGGTTGATTTATAGTTTATTTACCAATTATCATTTTTTCATTCACAAAATATTTGGATCTGGACCTACCTAGAAATAACACTAAAATATTAGCCCGCTTTTAGACTAGTAATCATAGACTTCCTATTGAAATAGACACGTGGACAAATATTCCTAGAAAACAAAAGACAGTGTCATTTATGCGGGGATGAATATCATTACATTATGACAAATAAATCTCTTCAAGAACCTAAAAATTATCATACACATTTCGTCCAAATATTTTAAAATTTTATAATCTTTTTTTTTCTTCTGGAAAAAAAAGTTCTGTTATAACAATTTAAGCAGATTTATTAAAATCATTAATATGAGAACTATCTCGCCATGTTGTATACACATGTATGTACATACGTCTGTAGAATTTAGCGTTGTATAAATTATTTATTGAAACGATTGTGCAATTGTATTGTATTTTCTCTATATTTTTGTACAATGCGAGAATAAATGAAATGAAATTGGTATTTAAATGTTTTGAAGACTTGGAATACCATATCCTGATATGCAGTATAAGTGTAATATTGATTTAGTAATTCATCCTGCTACTGATTCACATGTATAAAATCTGTTCCTACACATTCAAAATATATAATATAAATATAATACCATAGTCTCAGTTTTGCATAAAAGAGGCCAAAACAAATGCTCATTACGATCGGTTTTTTTTTCTCGATAAGATTTCATCAGCTGAACTCTGATTTGCTTGTTTGTTTGTTTATTGTTGTTTAACGTAATACTCAAGAATCTTTTACTCATATGGAGTTTCGGTGAAGGGCTTCAAATTTTGGCCTGTGCTCGACACTTACGGCCATTGAGCAGTGAGGGTTCTTTAACGTGCCGACACCTACTGCGACACGGGACCTCGAGTTTTACTGTCTCATCCGAAGGACAGGAAACCAACCAGGACTCGAACTCACGACCTCACAATCAAGAGTCGTGCGCTCTACCGACTGAGTCAGGCCGGTTCCTGAACTCTGATTTAAAGTAGATTAAGAGTATTATCCTAAGTCCAAATAATAAACATAAATTTAATTGCAAACCCGTCTGAAAGTAAACACTGTAAAAAGATGGCTATCTTAGGTTTTGATATATGAGATTTCAAATCATCAAAATTAACAAATGAAGAGGGCATCGAAATTATGAAGAAGAGGTGAATTATTTTTTTGTATACATGGATTTCTGAAAATGTCAAAACTGCAAAACATAAATTTAAAATGACGTCTCTGTCACAAAAGAATGGAAATTACCCTTCTGACACTAAGCCAAAATGGCACTCTTGACATTTAAAGAAAGCAAAACTGACACTTTTGTCAGTGACAAATAAACGTTAAACATGCAGAGGCTGATATTTTCACATCGACCGTGGATGTCACGTATAATGTCATCATTGCAACGAAAACATGTAGAACAGTCCTGATTAACACATACATGTGGTTGTGTGTCTTATTGCATACACTTATATGAAATTGATTGAACTATGCGATAATCATGCTTTAATGTCACACCGCAAAAACAGAAATGAGTTTTCAATGAGTTGTCATAGACACTGTCTCACCCATTTGAAACATACATGATTGATTTCAATGAAAGTGACAATTGTCACAGATGTGTTGATTGTTTTGTATGATAACAGACACCTGTAACACACTTACCATTCATTGATACATGAGATATTCATATTAACGTCAATATTACATTTTTTTTCTATTTACTTCAGATAATTTTATTCTCAATTGCGCAATTCATAAAAATATTGTCCATCATTTGAACTTATTTGAAATATGTGTTTAGTTATTTTTCAACAAGGGATTGTCAAATGTATGCTGTATTAATCTTGTACTTTTAATCCTTTCCTTATAGGAAGGTAGATATTAATGTCTGTTTTTAGATTTCATCTGGTGAAATATATTTTGACATAGAAAACTATAATACTTATTCTTGAAATTTCTTTTAGCAAATATTTTTGACTACTTAATAAAAGGGAATTAATAATTGCTTTTTGTTTCTATATTAGTTTATCAATTGATATAGGGTTAGAGAAACAGACAGAAAGTCAGAAAGAAAATAAGAGAGAGAGAGAGAGAGAGAGAGAGAGAGAGAGAGAGAGAGAGAGAGAGAGAGAGAGAGAGAGAGAGATGGATAACCGAACTGACGGACAGAAAACAGACAGACAGGTTGGTAGATAGATAGACAGACAGGCAGACGGACGGACGGATGGATAGATGGATGGATGGATAACAGAACTGACGGACAGACAAATAGACAGACAGACAGACAGGTAGGTATGTAGATAGGTAGATTAATAGTTAGATCGATAGATAGTTCAATAGTTAGATAAACAAAAAGATGGACAGGTTGATAGATAGTTATGAATAGTTATGAATTAGAAACATGATATATATGATGTTTAATATCCCTTTTAGATTAATCATGTCATGTTCAGACGAGTACGTTATAGTTCGAAAATTTTTATCACCTCACTTCCAATCATATCAATTTTAGCTGGTATTGTAATAATGTTTTGCTGTAATGGCAAATACCGAACTATTTAGGACAACAAGCGTGCGACACAAAGTTCCAATGCAAATAATAAAATAGGTCATTTACATCATAAAGAAAATGATGATAATCAATAATTTGTTCGCAGTTTTATGCCCGAGTCTTTGTTCTAGATTACTCATTCTATGTATACATTACAAATACAATTCATGCTCCATTGGAAATTGCAAGGAACAATATCGATCGAGCAATATATATATATATATATATATATATATATATATATATATATATATATATATATATATATATATATATATATATATATATATATATATATATTATATATATATATATATATATCAGGTGTTGGTAGACCCTTTTTGGGACGGGTTCCTTCCAATTGGGAATTTTACGCTGCAATGGGCCAAATTGGGGGGGGTTAACTATGGTCATTTACAGATGTAAGTCAATGTATAAAACACAAAACTTTTTTTATTTTGATTTATTTTATAGCTTCTCTTATTTAACTGGCAACATGGATTTCATCTGAAGACTTCAAAGTACAGTTCATACATGTGCTAAATTCTCTTTTTTATTGTTTTATACTGAATGTGAACGACATGGTGAACATAATTGGGAAATGTTTGCTCAAAATTCGGAAAAAATAGTTGATTTTGCATTGGGAATGGGTCCTTTTACATGACCTGCATGTTGAAAGACAGCTATTAAAGGACATATTATTTCTGTTTCTGTTCTAGTAAAATGACGAATATATTGTATATGTGTTTGACCAGAGCCCTTCTTGCTCGAAACATGGGTATCAATTCTGAGAATTTAATTTCTTAACTTCGGCCAATCCTGGAATCTGATTGGCTAAGCAAGCCAAGGTAAAATAATTCGCAGACGTAACAATAGTCTTGAGTATTGAACTAGCGGGCATTATTTGGAAGATGTAGAGATACACAAACTTTTTTGTTGATAATAAGAAATTGATCTATTGTTTTAAATTCGCCCAGGTTCGTTACAATTCCATTCAGGAACGATAACTCAGTCTATCGATTGACCTACATGTGAACAATCAATGATATTTAGACTGGTGGAATCTATGATTGCATTTCATTGAGAAGTATTTATGCATGTATACTTTCTGCATGATTACATAAATGTTATTTTAAACAACTTTGTGAGTTGCTTAAAATGAAATATATGATAGATACTTTCTGCAATTATTAAATATCGATGAAGTTGCTGTTTTGAATTCAGCAAACACCGATGAGGGCGAAAGGGACGAAAATGTCACTGTATACAGTATTAGGAAACACCTTATATAAAACATCTTTCTGGTTTACGGAATACCTATGATTATCACACCAATTGCATTTGGTTTTTCACCGCAGTAGTGACTTCCTGTATTCTAAAATCTTGAAATTTGACCCAATCATTAATTTAATCCAATAGTCTTCAGCTGGTGATATGAATACTTTTGTAATATAAGCATTCAATGTTAAAACTAAATCTGAAAGATAAATTAGTATTGTAAAAGAAATTGTCAGTTAAGAATGTTTGCTTCCTGTGGATATTTACCAATTCATTAAACATCTATATTGCATAATTCCTATGATTATAATCAGTTTCATATTTACCTACCACCCCTGTATATATCTGTGGTCGTCATTGATAAAGTGTCATATACGTGGAGAGTTTATGTTTGACACAAACGTTAACAGACAATTTGAAATTGTCACACATAGGCTGGATATCCCGATTTATTTGTCTCAAATTCACATCAAGATAATCCAATTTCACATTTTGGTAAATCAAATTGGATTTAGTTGTTTATTTCTGTCATGCACGCGGAGAGAGAGAGAGAGAGAGAGAGAGAGAGAGAGAGAGAGAGAGAGAGAGAGAGAGAGAGAGAGAGAGACAGAGAGAGAGAGAGAGAGAGAGAGAGAGAGAGAGAGAGAGAGTCGTCTGAATATTAACGGATAATATAACGAAGGGATCAGGTGTCCTGGAAAAGTATCTTTATAACGACTTATTGTGTTATTATATATTTTGTTATAACGAAAATATGTCAATATATCTTTTTGTAATGATATCTTGTCATAACAAAATAATTCATATCTGTTATAGCAATTGACATATCGCATTTTTGCGAAAGTTAGTGGAAGTTCTTGATGTCATAATTTATTTTCAATGTTTTTCCGATGCATTACCGAGATGTCGAGTATTGTGACGTCATCAAATTTAAAAATTGTTTGTGCATATATGGAAAGGTAAATTTTGTTACGATTACAATATCTTGTTAAAACTAAATAACATTTATTGCAACATAATTTATTAATATGACTACATAATATCATGTTTTACAGACAAAATAATTTCTTGTAACAATATGATTTATATCACGGTATAACAATCTTCTTTTACCTTATTTACAACAAGCAGGGCTCACCGTAAATAGCCAATGTAGCCATTGACTATTTGTTTTCAAGACTGGCGAAACAAATATTATAACTGGCTAATTTTCTGGCTAAATTTTGTCAAGTCTAGTGTATGATTAATGT
Source organism: Atrina japonica (assembly GCA_030159075.1). NCBI lineage: Eukaryota > Metazoa > Mollusca > Bivalvia > Pterioida > Pinnidae > Atrina > Atrina japonica. The sequence continues at coordinate 199,356 of BROG01000420.1, read as the reverse complement.
GTGTCAAACTATTATTTAAAAGAGAAAAATAGATACAAAAGTATGGGCATCCTTGATTGGTAACAACAGAATTTTCTCATAAAATTTTCAAACATATAAACTTCAAGACTTGCAAAAATAGTTTAACACATGCATACACAGTTTGTACTTGTCACCATGTTGTGTAAAAATACATATTTGGTATCAATAATCAAAATTTCAATTGGCTAACAAAATTTTTGGTTGATCAATATTTTGACTCATAATTTTCTGATTCAAGCCCTGACAAGATAATTTATATGTCGTAATAACCGAATGTTATGTTCTTATAACAAAATATGTTTCCTTATAATTATAATCAATTATTTTCTATATGTGGCACTTGCCGGCTTCCGTAGTTTAACAACCACTCTCTCAAACACAAGATGGTGAAATGAGCCTTGTGATACAATAATACATGTATGATATCATTCATTGCACTGATCAATGTCTATAATCGCATTACAGGACATCTGTTTGCGGATGTTTCGGGTCACCGGAAACGGATATTTGATATTTGGATTCTACTAATTATCGTTATAGTAAATAAGCAACTAATGTCACCCATTTAGATATGCAAATGACCACGATATTCACTTCCTATATCTGTGATATTAAAAAATCACAAATATCAAAAAAGGGAATCAGTAACAATCGCATACAGCTATATCAAAAGATCATAATTATTTCATGAATATTATTTTCCTGACCTACATACGACATATATTACTTCCGGTTTAATGTCAATCAGCAGGTGACTTTAATAATCAATTTGATTGGGCAATACTACGTCAACCTATCAAAAACATCTGCAAAATTAAAGTCGAATAACACCAGGAAAATGTATTAATTCTGTATGTCTAGACTAGGTTTGCACAAATTGTGATGCTGTCCTTGAAGAAAAAAGTTATAAGCTCTGAACATTTCGTTAAAAGTTCTTGCGGTAAGATTTTTTTTTTTTTTTTTTTTTTTTTTGCCAATTTTTAAAACCACCAGGATAAAGAGCACTTATCTGGATTACAGTTTTGACACTTTTAGCTTCTGAACACCCGTAATAAAGGCCATTGACATTGGCTTTCTTGGTAACCGTGTTTGAAATATCAGAACGTGATAATTACACAACGTGTGTAAAAAGATAATATATGGTCAACAAAGAGATTACGCTAGTGAGATTCGTAAGACAATATACGGATAAAATGTTGTCAACAAAATCGGATTTCTGAAAAAAAAACCAGACGTAGAATCAGATATCATTTGGAATCTCCACGACCCAATTTTTATATTATCATATTAACCAGCGGAAGAATTGCAGGCTTTACCTGGGTGCATTAGCGGGTTTTGACCCGACGCGTGCAAATTAATCATCACGATTATCCCAAAAAGGTAGTAGTTGTCACTCTCCATGTGACAGCATTGATAAAATGTTTCCATGATGACGTTTTCATATTGATGAAATAAAAATTCGAAAGTTGAAAAAACACTTCAATAAATTTTCTGCATAAAAAATAGTGGTGCCACTGATTTATTTACTAAATACAATAGAGGGACAGTTCAATACATTATATATTGGCCAGTTTTCTTTTTCAAAAATCCCTATAATTTGTGCATTTGATTTATAATATCTATTGCATTGAATGTAACTATGGATGTCTGAAAACACGGATTCCGCATCAAGCCTTCTTCTGATATCCCGCCACTGGATTTCCAGAGGTCCGTGTTTGTCCAGTTTTTACCAGATTTGTTTATTTATCCTGGACATCCTGAAGATTTATACTTTGGTATCTGTGATGAACAACATAACTGAAAAAACCAAAACGGTATTGCAGTTTTAATAGTACACAATGCTACCGTTTGTATTTGCAAATGACCAGTGGTCAGTTTCACTAAAGGTCGTAACTTTACGTGTAGACTTATGTCTAAAATAACTCTCATTAAAGGTTGTATCTTTCTTCCTAGGAATAAACTTACGTCCGAGTCTACGTCTGCTTCAAACTACTACTAAATCCACACGTAACAGGTTAACGAGGAAGCATATGTTTACGACCTTTTGCGAAACTGGAACTATGTGCATCTAAATAAAATCGTAACTCGAGTTACGTCTAAAGTTACGTCTACGTTTGCGGGCAAAGTTACGGCCTTTAGTGAAACCGGTCCCTTGTCTATTAAACAGTACATGAAATTTTCAAACCACAGATTAAGTTGAAAAATGAAAGTACACAAGGAAAGGTGCTGCAAAATTTGTCAAAATCTTTAAATGGTAATCCAAGCTAAGTAAACTGAAAATAGTGATTATTTCTTGAATTATATTTTCACTTTGGCATATTTTTTCTCTATTGTAGAATGGCGTCTTTCACAGGTGGTGGCGCAACACAGGATGATGGCGAATACTCGGGCCCATATGATGGATCCCTACGTCATTTTGCCAAAAAGGCAGCGAATCTCAGTCTTCCCGGAAGTAGTGGCTCCACCAATCGGTCACTCTTCATATTTAGCGAGGAAAATTTCATCCGAAAGTATGCAAAGATTATCATCGAATGGGGATATCCTTTGTTATTTCCGTGTTAAAAGGTTGTTCATATTTAATGTCTTGTATGCCATTGTCTACTGAACGGGTAAGTAGGTTCTGCCTAATCAGTCATTATCAGAATTATAATCGAATGCAGCTCTCATCTGAAACTGTATTTCTGGAACTTTACACCCCTTCTTATTTTCGCCCTTTTACGGGGGGAGCGTAATAATTCCCCTTTCTTTAACTATTTTAAGACCGCCGTGCTTGAAATAAATGCAAACTGTATTTCTTGGCTTCGTGATGTAATACATTAGGTGCAAAGAAGTCGAATCCAATGAGAATTAATTTAAAGGAAAATACGCTCCTTCAATTTGCTTATCAGCTTGTAAAATTTAGTTTTAATAGTTTTTAGAAATGAATTAAGAGGCTCATCTTAAGCACACTCATATGAACGAACAACTTAGATGCGGCGTTATTATAAATGACGTTATAAAGTGCAATGCTTAATAGCACCAGTATCTTCCGCAACGTCTATATAATCAAAAGTCACTTTAAAATTTTAACAAAGGTTCGTAAAACCTTGGACCACAAAAACGTCCTCTGACTGATGGCGTTTCCATCATGGTGAAAAAATGTTACTATGGGAAACGCTTAAACAACAATACAGTCAAACTTCCATTAAAGGCCACCTCTGTATAAAGGGCACTTGTCTGTAACGGCCATTTACACATGAACTTTGTTAACTTTTTATAATTGAATAAACTTCTTTTTAATTAAAGGTCACCTGTCTAAAGCAGCCACTTCTTCCTGTTACTTTTAGTGGTCATTATAGGCAGGTCTGACTAGACATACCAGCATCAAATTTTGAAATGGTTTTTTTCAGATTTCAAATGTAACAAGCCATGTGTACAATAAAGGTACTAAAATGTCATACAATAAAATTTATTCAGTTCCGGGATTCCGTCTCTAGAATTCGAAGTTTGGTTTGTCCTCCGAGATTTTCATTTTGCGACTCATCAATTCGTATAGCTATATCATCATTTATACATCCCATTGTTCTGCTGCTGTATTGATCTATGTAACTACACGCAAGAGCAATTCCATACACACTACAGCTAAAACGTGTATGCATTAATTATTTAAATTAAGAAAACATTCATTCCCTCTCGAATCCGCCATTGACAAAGGCAGACGACAGTTTATATGAAATAGATAATTCTGGCGTAATAATTGTTAATTTACATCATTTAAGTATTACAAGTCAGTTGATATTTTAATACATCTACTTCCAGAATTCAGTATATTTTATTTAAATATAAATCATATGTAGACGTGTTGTACATTTATAAATAACGATCCCGGAAGCTATAATGGTTATTTTTCTATAACAATGATATGAAATGATCGTGCAGGCGGTAACATTCAGTAACCGGAGTGCCCGTGACCGAGTGGTTTGAGCATCGCGTTTTAAACCATTTGGGAATTCCCCCCTCGAGTCAACACGGTTTCGATTTTGTGAGTAAGTTTGCAAGTTTACATGCGGGTGGCCGGTGATCTATTCCCGGGTACATTATAACTGGATTTTCTCCTCCACCTTTAAAACATGAGCGCCACCATATAACTAAAAAACTGATGAGTGTTGCATAAAAACATTATTCAAAGCAAAATTGGGTGATTCACTTTCAGAGGTTTGGGACCTCTGAAAGCAGCAATTGTCTTGTTAAAAAGGCCGTTGTAACTTTTATTGAAATTATCCTGAAATATTTTTAAAAAACACACACACACACACACACACACACACACACACACACACACACACACACACACACACACGTGTGTGTGCGTGTGTGATTAGAGTATTCTACCTCCTTAAAGCTAAACGATTACCATCAAGTCGTACCAGAACTGTCATTATTTTAATTTATACAATGCAGTGTCGAAATGTCGTAGAAATGTGTGTATTGCTTTTACATGTTTAACCATCTGCCTAGATCGCATATATTGTTGTCTTATAAAATTGAAACAAATTCATCGACAAATAAATGTATATACCTGTACTTTAACCTTTAATATTGTTTGTATTATAATTACGTGACTACTTTAAAAAGACGTAAATCTATACATATTCTTGTTCGCTTGTTTTTCAAAGTATCATTATAAATAGCGAATTAAAGATTCTTTAATTTGAAAGAGAAGTCAATATTTGTTTTATTGGATAAATCCTGAAACTCAATATTGAAATAGTCATTTCTGATTATATATAATCAGGGTATTATACAAGTTTCACTGTATATATATATATATATATATATATATATATATATATATATATATATATATATATATATATATATATATATATATATATATATATAATGTATATATATATATTTATAGATAGATAGATAGATAGATAGATCGATAGATAGATATATAGAGAGAGAGATAGAGAGATAGAGAGATAGATAGATAGATAGATAGATAGATAGACAGACAGATAGATGTAGATGTTACGGTTCTTATTTATGGAAGACTCAAATTTAATCAGATATTCGTAGTATAATAAAGCCAACGTATATAGATTTATATTTTTCAAGCTGGTGGTTTTCACAGTTTCAGTTCGATATCCTAGCGTACAAATCATTACTCTATTAATTTTATGTTCAAAATATACGCCTTCTACTAACTATAGTATAACGTATTAACCTTTCACACTCTACCTATCAACTAAATATAAGGTGCGTATTAACTCATCAATCCCTGAAAAACATTGGACTCTTCTGTAAATCAAATACTTTGACCAGTCCAAATTTGTTTTTAGGGGTCAATGAATTACGAAGAACAATTAGAATTGTATCTTAATCCCAAACATTTGATCATTTCTTTATGCTACTTTTTTTACATGTCAAGGATAACACGAACGGTCAAACTATTAAACATTAGTAGCAGAAACGGAAATTAGGTTAAAATATTATAATGCTCATACAATCTCTGTAAATCTTCCTTTATTTATCAAGAGCTACTGTCAATACAGTCCAGTATTGTTTTATACACGTCTATTTACCAAGGCAATATCAATCAGGCCATTTCCAGTGCGTACATGAAAAATCTTTCATCGATTTTTTCGGGGAGATCTAAGAATTGGAGTATTATTTTGTAGCACAGACAATAATCAAAGTACACTCGTTTAATAGCTTAGATTCTTTACAATTCATTTCCATATAAATCCCTACCTAAATCAATGTTTTCATTCTAATGGTAAAATTTTGCTCGGGAAATTTCACCAGAAGTGATGGATGCATGTTTGATAATGTCTGAAACCGACATTATCGAGAGAAATCGATACGGCCATGAAGCGTTTATTTCAAATTTAGGTTCTTTCGATTCGAGTTACTTTCGGAATGAATTCAATAATCTGAGAATAGCGGTACATTACACTTCACTTCATGTAGTCACTGCGGAATAAAACATTTTTCCTGCGGAAAATCGTACTGGACTTTTTTCTCGGTTCAAGGCAAACAAGGGGCATATAGGTGGGCGTAGAAAAGTCAAATTTAATAAAGATTTAGCACTAGGGATGATTTTATTAACGCGATAAATATTTCTGTTCTTTGATTTGGATAGTTCTACAGCATTTGCCTTCAATTATTATGATAAAACCCAAATAATCCATCAAATTCTAGTGCTTTTAACTGCGATTATAATTGTGTTGATATTGATGTGGTTATTTCAACGTCATTAGAATATTCCGTTTCACGTGTGGATTTCCATTTTGCTCTTGTTTTTATTTCTACAGCTTTGTTTTTGTTTTGTTGTTTGTTTGTTTCTTAAATTTCATTTATTTTTCTACATTTTCATTGTGGATTGTTTTGGATTCTTTGTAATTATCTATTTTGGCTTTAATTTGCATCTGAATCACGTCAAACATTTCTAGTTATGGCCTTGAATACGGTACCTTGTCGTAATTGACGACCATAAAATATGAATAGTGTTATGTATAAAACTTCATGACTTTATGACTTTGGAAAAAAAATGTACGTGTACAGTCAAACTTGCATTAAAGGTCATCTCTGTATAAAGGGAATCTGCCTATTTAAGTCATTCAAACATAACATTTGTTAACATTGGAAAATGAATAAACCTCTTTATAAAGGCCACCCGTTTATAACGACTACTTTTTCCTGTTCCCTTGAGTGACATTTAAAGAAAATTTTGACTGCGTATTTGTACAATGAAAAGTAAGATTAATGATCTCACATAACATGACCGACATTTTGATATCAGGTATTTTTTAATTTAACAGTAACAATGTAACACAAAATATTATATGCTAAATACGGAATGAGTTGGAATACAAACGTCCTTTGTAACAAATGCTATATTTTTACTTTCATCAAAACATGACCAATACTATGGTAATCAATATTTGGAAATCCAAAAACAAACCGTCTTGCATAAAAGTGAAAATATTTACTCATTGACCCCTCTAGTGGCATTTGAACTCACACATTTCAAAGAATGGTAAAATCCACTGTCATTATTCAGGGGTGTTTGCTTTAGATTTTTTTACAATAAAATTACATGCAATATTAACTTGTTCACTCCTGAATTATAACAATAGAATATGCTATTTATTTATTTGGGTGAGTCTAAATATGACCACAAGGGTTGATGAATTAAATGTCAGATATGGAATTATTGAGAATACAAATAATAATTGTATATTTCCATTTTATCTTTGAATCAAGATAACATCTATACACAATCAATGTTACCATTCCACGTACTTTTCGTATGAAAGGTCCAGGCAAATTTGCATGTAAAAAGCAACTTTAATATAATTATGTTTTAATATAAAATCAATTTCAATCAAAGGGGCGGATGTTTTACGAAAATATGGTAGATCTATATGTCTCTAGAAATTTTAGCAAAATATGGAATCTTCTTGAATTTTCTTATTGAGTTTTTTTTTACAATCGGGTTTTAAAGATTGAATGAATATTACGTTGAACAGAGTAAACATAATACCAAAGTCATAATGCTCAAGCAATAGTTTCTGTCAATTAGACTTCATCGGTGAGCTCCAATTTATAAAAAGTTGCATAATTTTCTAAAGTGAAAGTGGTATCATACAAGGCCAAATAATAAATCTTAAGTATAGCCAAAATCCGTTAAGAGTAAACAATGTAAAAAGATAACTATGTAAGCTTTAGTAGAATTAAAATTTAAATGGTGTTATCGGTGTGAAATATTACTTTAGTGTAAGATAATCATCTAGTACCGAAATACCAGGTGCTAGGTTTATGTATATGTGGCCTCAGACGGTCGCCAGCTGAGGCAACGACATAGTGGTTATAAATATTATAAACATAATACCAAAGTCAAAAAATGAACACCCATGTCAAATTTAATGTGAGCAAGTTTGACTCTGTAGTCATAAGTTACACAAGCTCATGAAATGTTACTTAGAGTGTGTTGTTGTTTTGATAATATTGGCGTATCAAGTCGTTCCGTAACATTTCTAGTCTGACAACTTCAATTTATTTTGGAAAATGGATTGTGTACTTTCTATAAGACTGCGCCATAACATATCAACAACTGTATTAATCATATACCACCTACGAACTTCTCTTTAAAACAGACAAAATTTAATTATTGTCTAACTATAAAATGATCATTTTACCATACAAATAAATTGTCTTTTGTTTGTTTGTTTGTTTGTTTTTTATATTTATTTGTTTGTTTCTCTTTTTGGCCTGAAATACAGCTTCCTCTTGTGCCTGTACTATTTAGATGGCAAGCTTTATATATAAAATCATAACCATGCAAATGTGATCACCTGTCATGTTTTGTAGCTTATCTTTTATAAATGTCACATTTCAAATAACTTCAAAGTCACGATTTTACACATTTTGATTTATAGCTGTATAATTTTATACTGGCACCATAATATCATTATGGAATTGCAAAATAGAAAATGTATATTCTATACTTGGATCTTTTCGCCCTTTTACGACAAACACCATATTCAACCGGTCTTAAATCACCCTATTCCTATGAATAGCATGTATGTCTGTGTTACAGTCATTTAACTTGAACATTTCGCTTTTAATTTTTTTAATTCGTCCTCTACTCTAAGCGCAAAATAGCGAAAATTAAACGGGAGAAAACATTTACATGTTTTAAACTTGTGGGTCTATGTTGATTTCCTTTTTCAACCATTTTAAATAGAATATTGTAGTTGTCGTTTTATCAGGAATGTGTCGAATTGGAATTTCAAAAAAAAGTTTAAGTGCCACTCGTTTGAAAGACTTTTGATAATATATTAGTACATACATGTTTTTAATGTTTATTCATAAATATATCTGTTTTTGTTAGAGTTAGTAAATTAATTTAAATTGAAATTAAATTGAAATTAAATGGTTTAACACTCAACACTGGTACAAATTGACCTTAACTGTCAGTACGCCATTTGAGTATATGGTTCTGCTCACCATCATAGCAAACTGCATAGTGTTAGCGTTAGAAGAGCATCTTCCTGAGGATGACAAAACACCGTTAGCTGTACAATTGGTAAGTCTCTCTCTCTCTCTCTCTCTCTCTCTCTCTCTCTCTCTCTCTCTCTCTCTCTCTCTCTCTCTCTCTCTCTCTCTCTCTCTTTTATATGTGCAATCAAATCCGGATATATTGAAACCAGAGGGGATATTCTTTTTGTTCAAATAAGCGGGGTTTACAAAATAACGGGGTTATAATAGTAATAAAGCAATATGCCTGAGGAATCAAAATCCTTTCAAATTAAGCGGGATTTCAATGTAATAGGGTTCAACAAAAGTGGGAATATTGTAAAACAGAGACATTATCTTGTATTATACTTGTACTAGGTAATTATGCCTTTTAGAATACCAAAACCAAAGGAGTCATGTAAGTGTCTATTTCTAACAGAAATATTCCATCTATATTTTAAATGTATCATGTTTCACTTTTATATCTATCTATCTATCTATCTATCTATCTATCTATCTGTCGATCTTTCTAGCTAGCTAGCTATCTACTAGCCACCTTTCTTTCTATCAATCAACTGTTGGTCATATTACTGATTAAAACTTTTATTTTGCAGGAAGCCACTGAACTGTATTTTTTAGTAATTTTCTGTGTAGAAGCCATGTTGAAAATAGTAGCATTAGGATTCGTTTTACATAAAGGAGCGTATCTTCGTAACGTTTGGAACATCATGGATTTTATAGTTGTAGTTACGGGGTAAGTTTATAGTTCGATACCTTAGAACTTCTGTGAAAATGGTTTTGGATTTTTTTTTTTTTTTAAACAACATTTATTATGGCAGCTTTAAATTTGCAAATCATGTTATGAACTCGACATGAAATGTAGCTGAAACCCCACGAATGAAATGTGATATTTTAGCAATTAGTTGTTCAAAGATTAAAAGGTTGACTATAAATATGCCACATGAAATATTCGCAATTTCTTTTCATCCCTCTGGAGCTCACGTAGTCAGAAATGACCTTTAAGCTATATTGTCGTCACTTGGCGTCCGTCGTCGTGAACTTTAACAAGAGCAACACTCATATTGCAAAATATGCTCGTAAGTATTAACTTTTCCGGCGGCATGATATAGATCTACCTCTTTCGAGTTATTCCGTTTCGTAACGGTTCGTCATGATATTATGCAACTTCAGAGGGTAAAAACACTTCCGGTTAAACATTCCATCGTTATAATATGACCTGGACTTGGTACCATAAAACTTGAGAATTTACTCAAGTCTGAGAATATTCTGAATTTGGACTGCTCAGCATTCCATCGTTATATTATGACCTTGGCCTGGCACCATTAAACTTGAGAATTTACTCAAATTGAGAATATTTTCAACTTGGCCTGCTCAGCCAATCAAATTTCAGGATTAACCAAAGTTGCGTAAACTTTTTAGACTTAAGTAATTCTTAAGTTTTATGGTGCCAGGCCCAGGAATATGGATACCATGCAGCGCTAGATTTGAGAAGCAGCCTATAAGAAAGTAATAACACAACTTGCCGACTTTACAAAAAAAAATTTTATTTTTCGCAGATTATATCAAACAAGATATCACCGAATGTTGTCAATGTAAATATTACGAAACCGAAAGTGTCCTTACCCGACTTTCTGTTGAAGTCACGTGTTCTTAGTAGACTATTCCGACAAAACTGAACGGAATGGAACAACTCGAAAAAGGTATATAATGTATAACTGACATATTGCGATACGACAATAGGTCCGTCTACGGGTGTATTTTAAAACCATAGCATCTTCCTCGCGCCATTAGATTATGATTGAGAATCCTCAGTAAATTTAGCTTATAAGTTATTTTAAATCTACAAAGGAATTTTTAACCAGACTTTGTCTTGGTTCAAGTTATGACAGGTTAGTAAATGAATTTTTTGTTTTTAATTTGGACAGATTTATGCATAATTTATATTGGCCTGATTGATGATCCGTGGGTGGCTTCTTTCAATATTTTAACATCCTCACCTGCCATCAAAGATGGCCACCATTGTCTGAACTAGAAATCACTTTAAATGGTCATAGCTACTCTATATACTGTTGACTCATGAGGTTTAAAATGACATTGATATTGGACCAGTAAGGGAAGTATAAATATTATAAACATAATACCAAAGTTCCAGTTTTGTAAAAAAAAAAGGGGGGGGCAATACAAATGCTTAAGACGATCGTTTCTGTCAATAAGACTTCATCAGTTGAGCTCGAATTTAAAATAGATACAGAGTTCTGAAAGAATAAATGGTATAGTTCAAGGCCAAAAAATAACCGAAATGTATTCGTAACTCGTATAAGAGTAATAAATGTAAAAATATGACTTTCTTAGCTTCTGAGGAGTTTAGAAATATTCAAAAATTATTCTATATAGTTTACTTGTATTGCGGTCTAAATACACAGTCATGGGCCTGAAAAAGATTCGCACAACCATCGTGCAAAATTTCGAGAGAAAATTTTTTTTCACATGATCACCCTGGACAAAGTCTGGAAATAGTATTGCATACCTATTCGGGTGATCGTCAGGTTGTCCTTGTTTTAAATCCGTGGGTTTTTTTCATACAAATAAAATTTTCGAATTTACATTCACGAAGGTCGTGCAAAAAGTGATAAGCATTTCTATATGACAGCGGTCACTGGGAAAGGATTCATATACATCAGTGTGAAAAAGATACTTAAATAATGAATTATCCGCCTTTCAGACGCACCTAGGGAATCCGAGTCAGGAAGAACATAAAATTTAAAAAAAAAAAATTTGACTTTATTAGACCAGAGTTAAGATAGAACACTAGAAATATTTAGCAGACGAACTTTGCCCATGCAAATGAATTTATTTGACTATGTCTTTTAAGGTTTTAGTTTACATCTGATTATGTAATGCATCTTATTACTGGGCATGACAAATTAGGCCTACCTACGACTTGGACTGATAAAATACATTACCTGCACACTGTGAATCATCCATGTTTTATATGGAAAGGTAAAGATAATTGATATGTCATCAAAAGGAATATGAAATAATCAAATGAATAGAAATACATACAGTACTGTGCCAAAAGTGAGTCAACTATGATTTTAGTTGAATCCCTTTTGGCATGGGGCTGTACACCAATTTCCATCATGTATTCTTGGCTGACATAGAATTCATATATAATAACTAAAAATTCTGTTTTTGCCGTAGGTTTTTAGAGTTCATGTTCCCTTCTTTCGATCAACCAGCTGTTCGTGCACTAAGGGTTCTTAGGCCCTTAAAATTGGTTTCAGGAATTGAGAGTAAGTTTTGTGACATTAAATTCCCTTCGAAGTGTTAGATACACCCATTTGATTGCTGGTTGGTTGAGATCTCCTGTGTTGCTATGGTGATGGGAATGAGACATGTAGATATCGCCTTTAGATTACATGGCGTTGAATTTAGATTCGTCGTCGTAACGGTAGTAGCCTGTAGTCTACCCGGTCCATTGACTGCTAGAAGTACGTGTATGCAGCTGGGTTTGTAGATTTCAACTTTGAAGTGTTTGTTTTTTTTATCTTCTAAGATCTGCTTGGGAGATCAGCTAAACTGGGAAGGAGATGTACTTTAAACTCATCAATCCCTGGAGTCACATTTGGACCTACCCATTTCAAAGAATGGTTAAATCCACTGTCAGAATTCAGGGGTATATGATTCAGAATAAAAATTAATAATAATTTTACATACAATATGAACTTGTTCACTCCAACATTATGACAGTAGACCATACCATTTATTGATTTGGGTGAGTTTAAATGTGACCACGGGGTGATAAGTTAATAGCATACAAAATGAAAAACATAAAAACGTAAATGTTTCAAGTAGATCAATGCAGAGAGAAATCTTGGAGATTGGCCTAGCACTTAAGGGAAAAAAACTAAGAACAAAGACAAAATTCTTGTGTTTAAATTTTAATTACAAAAGATGATCAAAGAAACTGATCACCAATGATAAAGAAAATATTGAAATAAACACACAGATTGGCTTTCATGTAACATGCATATGCTTGCCCCTAAAGGCCTAAGGTAGCAGTGCTAGCATAAGGACTGAGGGTGGGTAGAATGACAAGTAAAGGAACTAGGATGGGTAGATTAAAAAAATCATAGTGCTCAGGGAAAGTGCATGCAATAGAAATTAAAGTTGTTAGTAGTAGATGGTGCTGGTCGTTGAATTGCCCAGAAAGGCCATGTTCCCATGTTCCATTAACTTAACAACAAATTAGTTTTGCTTCCCCGTTTTTAAGTAAAAAAAAAATAAGTAAAAAAATGCCTTTTGCCAGTGAATAAAGCCACATATAGTGGAAATCCACGAAACTGAATCTTATTTATGCTAGTAATTTTTTTCAGTTTTTAGATGGTTGAATTTGGCCTTGAGTAAAATTTAGAACAACTTGAACTGGTCCAGTTACTGCATTGAATTTTATACTTAAGTGTCCTCATATTTCTGTACATCTTGTAAGTTTAGTAACATTTTTTCAAACTTGCAATGTGTTCCATTACTTACCATTTGTCTAGAAATGTTTATGGAGTTATGGACTGATGAAAACATCAAATTACATGGACAAGGATGGTATATGAAAGTTATTTTTAAGTATATTACATTGTACAATGTTTCCATCACAAAATCACTCTGACAGTGTTCGGAAGTATAAGTATTCATAGATTAAAAATTATAAGGAAAAACCCAGTTTTAGGTAAAATAATCAGTTTCAGGAAGTAATTGGATTTTAGAAGATATGTTTTTGGAAGTTGCACTCTAATCCCATATAAGACATCAAATTTTACTAAATATAGCTGCCTAGGCATTGAATATGTTGGTCTACTTACTTTTCATGGCAAATGTGACACATTAAAAAACCCTCAGTTCATTGACATCAGCCTATAGTACAGGACAAAATTTGGTCACTTCACCTAAAACTGATGATGTTTCAATAGAATTGAAAAATTCATGGCAGGAGTCGGTAATCTCTCCTATAAAACAACAACAACAACAACAAAACTCTGTTGTGTCCTATTATATCCCTCCTAAAGTACAACAAGAACAACAACAAGTTCTTAGTTGTGTCCTTTATCCCTTCTAAAAACAATAACAACAAATTTCTGTTGTGTCCTATAACCATCCTAAAAATAACAACAAATCTCTATTATGTCCTACATTCCTCTTAAAAATACCAACAAATCTCTGTTGTGTCCTTTATTCCTCCTAAAAATAACAACAAATCTCTGTTGTGTCCTACATTCCTCCTAAAAAAACAACAAATCTCTGTTGTGTCCTACATCCCCCTTAAAAATAACAACAAATCTCTGTTGTGTCCTTTATCCCTCCTAAAAACAATAACAACAAATCTCTGTTGTGTCCTATAACCATCTTAAAAATAACAACAAATCTCTATTATGTCCTACATTCCTCTTAAAAATAACAACAAATCTCTGTTGTGTCCTATATTCCTCCTAAAAATAACAACAAATTTCTGTTGTGTCCTACATTCCTCCTAAAAAAAAACAACAAATCTGTTGTGTCCTACATGCCTCCTAAAAATAGCAACAAATCTCTGTTGTGTCCTTTATCCCTCCTAACAAGAACAACAAATCTCTGTTGTGTCCTACATCTCTCTTAAAAATAACAACAAATCTCTGTTGTTTCCTACATTCCTCCTAAAAATAACAACAAATCTCTGTTGTGTCCTTTATCCCTCCTAACAAGAACAACAAATCTCTGCTGTGTCCTACATCTCTCTTAAAAATAACAACAAATCTCTGTTGTTTCCTACATTCCTCCTAAAAATAACAACAAATCTCTGTTGTGTCCTACATTCCTCCTAAAAATAACAACAAATCTCTGTTGTGTCCTACATCTCTCTTAAAAATAACAACAAATCTCTGTTGTTTCCTACATTCCTCCTACAAATAACAACAAATCTCTGTTGTGTCCTACATTCCTCCTAAAAATAACAACAAATCTGTTGTTTCCTACATTCCTCCTAAAAATAACAACAAATCTCTATTATGTCTCTCTTAAAAATAGCAACAAATCTCTGTTGTTTCCTACATTCCTCCTACAAATAACAACAAATCTCTGTTTTGTCCTACATTCCTCCTAAAAATAATAACAAATCTCTGTTGTGTCTTACATTCCTCCTAAAAATAACAACAAATCTCTATTATGTCCTACATTCCTCCTAAAAATAACAACAAATCTCTGTTGTGTCCTATATTCCTCCTAAAAATAACAACAAATCTCTGTTGTGTCCTACATTTCTCCTAAAAATAACAACAAATCTCTGTTGTGTCCTATATTCCTCCTAACAATAACAACAAATCTCTGTTGTGTCCTATATTCCTCCTAACAATAACAACAAATCTCTGTTGTGTCCTATATTCCTCCTAACAATAACAACAAATCTCTGTTGTGTCCTACATCTCTTAAATATAACAACAAATCTCTGTTGTTTCCTACATTCCTCCTAAAAATAACAACAAATCTCTGTTGTTTACTACATTCCTCCTAAAAATAACAACAAATCTCTATTATGTCCTACATTCCTCCTAAAAATAATAAATCTCTGTTGTGTCCTACATTCCTCCTACAAATAACAACAAATCTCTATTATGTCCTACAATCCTCCTAAAAATAACAACAAATATCTGTTGTGTCCTACAGTCCTCCTACATATAACAAAAAATCTGTTGTGACCTACATTCCTCCTAGAAATAGCAACAAATGTCTGTTGTGTCCTACATTCCTCCTACAAATAACAACAAATCTCTTTTGTGTCCTATATTCCTCCTACAAATAACAACAAATCTCTGTTGTGTCCTACATTCCTCCTAAAAACAACAACAAATCTCTGTTGTGTCCTTTATTCCTCCTGAAACTAACAACAAAAAATGTCTTTGTTTCCTATATTCAATACTCAGGGTTGAGCTGCCTTGGTTTGGCATTTTAGTTTCCTTGGTTGCTGAGACACTTGGGATTTCCCCCAAGTTTAAGTTCATTTCAGTCTAACAGATTTCTAACAGACTTCCCTGATATGCCAATAGAAGAACAAATGAATTAATACAGAATGATGTAAAAAAAAATACTTGTATGTGTGTGTTTGTTATGTGTATGTGTCTGGGTGTACATGTTAATTGTGTGGGTGTGCACTGTTGTGAGTATATATGCTAACTGTGTGGGTGTGCACTGTTGTGTGTGTACATGTTAATTGTGTGTGTGCACCACTTTGTGTGTGTGTAAATGTTAACTGTGTGTGTGCACTGTTATGTGTGCACATGTGTCTGTATGTGTCTGTGTGTACATGCTAATTGTGTGGATTTGCATGTTGTGTGTGTGTAGATGTTAATTGTGTGGGTGTGCACTGTTATTTGTCTGTGTATGTGCCTGTGTGTCTGTGTGTACATGTTAATTGTGTAGATGTGCAACTGTTGTGTGTGTGTGATTCTGTCTGTGTATGTACTGTTGTGTGTGTATGTGTGTGTGTGTGATTCTGTCTGTGTGTGTACTGTGTGTGTGTATGTGTGTCATTATATCTGTGTGTGCACTGTTATGTGTGTGTGTGATTCTGTCTGTGTGTGCACTTGTGTGTGTGTGTGTGTGCACTTTTGTGTTTGAAGGTGTGTGATTCTGTCTGTGTGTGTGCACTGTTGAGTGTGTGTGTGCACTTTTGTGTTTGTGGGTGTGTGATTCTGTCTGTGGGTGTGTGCATGTTAGTTATATGTGTGCATATGCACTTGTGTGTGTACCTGTTAATTGTGTGTGTGTGCACTGTTATATATCTGTGGATGTGCATGTGTCTGTGTGTACTTGTTAATTGTGTGGGTGTGCATTATTGTGTGTGTGTATGTGTCTTTGTGTGTACATGTTAATTGTGTGGGTGTGCATTGTTGTGTGTGTATGTGTCTGTGTGTACATGTTAATTGTGTGGGTGTGCACTGTTGTGTGTGTGCGTAATTCTGTCTGTGAACACTGCAATGTATGTCAGCTGTCTGTTTATAGATTAATTTTCCCATACAAGTTTCCTGATAAATTGAAAACAGGATAACTTATCCTTGCACCAATGACCTTGGATAACAATACTATATATGTCTGTCCCGTTGGAAACTGCCCACACATGATTCTATGAGACAGGCCAATGGTAATAATTATTGCTTTTAAACTTGTACAGCTTCATAACAGATCATTTTCTGCATATTCATATCCATTGGTTTGATGGCTAATCCTTTATCTATGATGAATCATATTTCTCATTGATTACAATAATTAGGTTTTAGTGTACAAAGGATAGAATTAATTCTCTCATTTATTCTTTGATTGCTGAGATCAATCGACTAGAAGCCTAGTCTCCTACAGTGCTCTTGTAATCATCATGTAAATTTATGTATTTCTGTACTTTATACATACATACATGCATGTACATAAAAGCTGCCATGATGGAGGCGTGATGCGAAATTGATAATAGAGCCTAAATTATGATGAACTTGTGTGATGTGCACTAACTGATCTTCCAAAGCCATTATCATTATCCTATAATTTTTGTTATAATTTAACTGTCCTCATATATTATTATATAGTGTATCCATGTATTACATTCATGAAGCTGTGAGGGCAAAGAATGAATAGAACAGTCAGAGTTCTAACAATTTGTATCATGTACCCTGACTTATAACCCCCCCTCCCCCCTTAAACTTACCTTTAAAAATGTCATTACCCTGGAATATTCCTCTATACAAAAAATACACCAGGGATTATGCTTTAGTTACATGTATACCATTTTTAACAAGTCGATAATACCCATAAAGAAAATCAGGTGCCTAAATGACTTTCTCTCTCTCTCTCTCTCTCTCTCTCTCTCTCTCTCTCTCTCTCTCTCTCTCTCTCTCTCTCATTTCTTTATTTTGAGTGAAGAATTTAGGCCTACTGACAGCAGTGGTCTAGAATCCAATCAAAGTTTTTAAGACACAAGATTAATATGTCTTTTATATATAATAGCTTTGTATCTAAGAATATCCAAGTATCCCTCAGTACCATTGTGAACATGTAGAAGTGAAATGAATCTTGTATAGTCAGTGCATCATACACTGATGTGCAGAACCCTCTTCAAGGCCAAGGGCCTCATACACTGAAGTGCATCTCATACTAAACTGCATCATACTCAAATGCATCTCATACTTAAGTGCCTCATACACTCAAGTGCATCTCATATTAAAGTGCCTCATACACTCAAGTGCATCTCATACTAAAGTGCCTTATACAATCAAGTGCATCTCATATTAAAGTGCATCATATACTGAAGTACATATCATACTAAACTCTTGCATCAAACACACAAGTGTACCTCATACTTAAGTGTCTCAAACACTCAAGTGCATCCTATACTCAATTCTTTATCATAAACTCAAGTGCATCCCCTTCTCAAGTGCCTCATACACTGAAGTTCATCTCATACTCAATTTTTGCATCATACACTCAAGTGCATCCCATACTAAAGTGCTTCAAATACTCAAGTACATTTCATACTTCAGTGCCTCATACATGCAAGTACATCTCATACTAATATGCCTCATACTCTGAAGTGTATCTCATACTAAAGTGCCTCATACATGTAAGTACATCTCATACTAAAGTGCCTCATATACTCAAGTACATCTCATACTAATATGCCTCATACACTCAAGTGTATCTCATATTAAGGTGCCTCATACACTTGAGTGTACCCCATACTAATGTGCCTCATATACTTAAGTGCATCCCATATCAAATTGCTTTTATACTCAAGTACATCTCATACTAAAGTACCTCATATACTCAAGTGCATCTTATACTAATATGCCTCATATACTCAAGTGTATCTCATATTAAGGTGCCTCATACACTTGATTGTACCCCATACTAATGTGCCTCATATACTCAAGTACATCTCATACTAAAGTGCCTCATATACTCAAGTGCATCTTATACTAATATGCCTCATACACTCAAGTGTACCTCATATTAAGGTGCCTCATACACTTGAGTGTATGCCATACTAATCTGCATCACACTCAAGTGCATCTCCTACTCAAATGCACTTTGTAAATCTACTTAGTGAAAGAAGTTTGCCAGTTTACTTGTGGAAGGTTGATTGTCTTTTCTCTGGTACATTGTAACTGGGGCTCTCTCCTCCACTGTTAAAAACTGGCCTGACTGTCATATAACTGAAAAATTGTTGAGTGTGGCATAAAACACTATGTAAAAATCATTTATTCAAATCCATGATAAATATATGAAATCACTCAGAATTCTCATGATGATGAAAAATAAAAAGCCACTGGTAAGTCACATGTTCTATCCAAAAGAGAAATATAAATTGGCTGGTACTTTACGTGTTTACATGAGATGGTGTAAATGTAGTGGTATTTCACCTACCAGACATAAAATGATTTCTTATATAATTCAGTTATTCTGAAGTATGGCTGCAACCATATAGATGGAAAATTGTTGAGTATAGCCTATATCATGAAATGCTTATACAGATCAAAACAGATACAGAAGAACATGTCTTAAGAGACCACCCATTCTGCCATTGAAATGTGGTCTCTCAAGGCAGGTGGTCTCCCAATATTATAAAAAAGGTATTATCATAAGGATTATTTAACAGAAATGGTCTCAGAAGTAGAGGTGATTGTTCATGTGGTCTCTTAAGACAGATTTCACTGTATCAGAGGTTTTTCTTTTGTACTAGTGTACTTTAGACCAAATAGAAAGCATGCATTTTGATTGGATACCAGTAGCTGTGTTAGAAAGGTGTGCATTGTAGTTGTAATGCTTGCTATAGTCATTGGTTGGGTATTTTTTCTTTTCTTTTTTTCAGGATTATTACAATATACGCTTCTAGCAATCAATTTGACCTGAGGACCTTGAGGGCAGTACGAGTACTGAGACCCCTCAAGCTTGTCTCTGGGATTCCAAGTATGTATGAAAGATTGAGTGTTTATTTGTATTTATACATAAAGTACATATTTCCAACTCATTTTATAACTGACCTATCGCCAAACACCTGACATGTCACCTTTTAGCAGACTTTTCCATCATGACGTCACAATTGAATGGCCCGTCAAACATTCGTGTGATAATGAAGTCACAATTGAATGTCAAATAGTGCACATTGAAAAGGCATGTGGTTGACATTTGGCGAAAGGTCAGTTTTAATTAACATTTATAAAATAGGAACAACATATATATGTGTGTTTTTATACACATATATTCTTAAGAGCATTTTAGTATCAAAAAGTATTAAAACATTGAAGTATTAAAATTCTATAAAAATTGTAACTTGCATTGAAAAAAATTTCTTCAGCATGACCTTCAATTTTACTTTTGATTAATATGAAACAGAAATGACCTACATATGTTTCAAAAGTTATCTCCCTTGAGTTTGCATTTTAACTCATCAACACCAGTAGTCACATTTGGACCTGCCCATTTCAAAGAAAGGTTAAGTCCACTGTCTGAATTTAGGGGTGAATGATTAAGAATCAAAATTATATAATAATTTATATGCATATTATTCACTCCTGAATTATGACTGTAAACAATAGTATTTATTGATTTGAGCAAGTCTGAATGTGACCACAGGAGTGGATGAATTAGAAAGTAATATTTAATGGATACATAACAGTTTATAAATGAATTTGAAAAGACATGCGTAAAACTTTAATTTGTTTGCATTTAGTGCCAAAATATTTTTCATTAATTTTGCTGGTTTTTTTTTCTTTTATAAAAATTTATTAAAAATAATCACCACAGTTAAAGTGGACATAAGACTTCCTAAAACATTGGACACTTTTGAATTTATTGAAAATTCTACCTAGATTAGGCCCATAATTTAAGCCTTCATTGGTTCAAATGGTTTGCTTGCAATGTTTTTTTATTGGATGATGCTGAACCACATGGTTTCACATTGATAGTAAAAATAGATATCCCATTAAAAATAGTTACAAATGATTTGAACAATTTAAGGCATATATTATAGGACTGGTATTGATGTGTTTCATAATCCCTGAAATGGCTGAAGTTGCTAATATACGTATTGTTATCATATATGTTTCATTTAACAATTTTTAACCTTTTTTTCTACAGGTCTTCAAGTAGTTTTAAAGTCCATAATTCGGGCAATGGCTCCTTTACTACAAGTCTGCCTTTTGGTGCTGTTTGCTATTGTTATATTCGCTATAGTTGGATTAGAGTTCTACAATGGTGCTTTCAAGTCCGCCTGCTTCCGTATAAATACTAAAGGAAACAGTGAAGGTAGGTTTATTTTGTTGTCTTCTTGTTAATTGACCCCCACCCCATGCACACCCCCAAAAATAAATCACTTATATCCATACTTAAAAACTGTAAACCTGTGGTATGGCATGTCACAAATGCAAAGAGCAGGGTTAGAAATTGATGGTAGCTAGTAGTTGCTGCCTAATTTTAAGGTCACCTAAAGCAACCGACTCAAGGTGACCTATTTTGATCATCTTTTGTCTGTCATCGTGTATCATGCCTTGTTCCTCATTATTAACATTTAGACATTTTCAACTTCTTATCAAGAACCAGTGGGCCAATTTTAACAGAACTTGGCAGGAAGCATCACCGTGTGATAGGACCAATGAACAGCCTTTTCTTACTGTAACCATGTTTTACTCAGGTGACAGATAAGCCCAGTTTGGCCTCTCGTTACTGGTCATTGTACCAGGCTTCAATTCTGGTGGCAAAAGTCAGTTTGTGTGATTAAAAAGTGCTAGTGCTATCCTGTTTTCCAACCTTATCTGTCCCAGGGATTTTTTGTTTCCCTTACCTGACAGAAGTTTGAAATAGTCTGAAGTTCACATACATCATATGACAATAGTAGACAATGACTCCCAAACAGTCAATAGATCAGTTCCATATGCATAAGTTATTAACATGTTCATTTCCATAAAATGTTACTGTTGTCCTATAGAGAAGAATGACAATATGATACAGATTCCTAAAATGGCGTCATGTATCTATCTGTCCCAGTGACAACAATGCTCATTTTTCCACCCTAAGTTGTAGGACTGCAGATAAGTGAAAAAAGGTCTATAGGGGCATAGTCAGAACTGAAAGTAACTGTAGGCAGGGGGTCTTGTGGCTCAGTTGGCCCAGGGCAAAGTCCTGGTAAGGGGTTCAGCAGGGTGAAGCACCCAAACAGAAAACGGTTTTCAGCATTTCTAGATGTAGAATCAAATATTTGAATTTAATGTAGATACAAATTCATTGCGTTGCCGCTATATAACATATTTTTCAATACTTTTGTGGCAACTATGCCCCTAGGCCTGGCACCATCAAACTTGAGAATTTACTCAAGTCTTAGAATATGTTAAAATTGGCTGGCTTTGTAGGCAATCAGATTTTAGGATTTGCCACATTTTGAGTAAAATATTTAGACTTAAGTACTTCTTAAGTTTTGTGGTGTCAGACCCTGGTCTAATCTGTGTTATTAGTTTTAATCTTTCACATTTTATACTTTCAGATCTTATTGTGATAGGTGACGAGGCAGATGTTCGGCCGTGTCATGACAAAAAAAGCTCCGCCTACAATCTAGATGGATTTAAGTGTCAGGAAAATATATCTGTGTGTCGAACTACTTGGATTGGACCAAATTATGGAATTACTAGTTTTGATAATATAGCATATGCTATGCTTACAGTATTTCAATGTGTGACCATGGAAGGATGGACATCAGTATTATACTATGTAAGTTTGCAGATTCATGTTAAATTTATTTATAGTAAAATCCATATAACCTGGTAGGGGTGGTGGAATCTTGTGAACCTTTTTCTTGACCTGGACGAGTTCAAACTTTAGGTAATAAAGCATAACATTAAAATTACACAGGTAAGAGTAATCGTTCCTGCTTGTCACTATACATAAGATAGTAACCAGTGAGGAATAAAACGGTTTTCTTGTCAGCTTGTCATAACCGAAAAGTTAGTAGAATCGCCCATATTATAATCAAAAAGGTTACTCCACCCCGCCATTTTATGTGAATTCGTGTATACTGTCATTCCATATTGAGAGATTGGGTCAGTCTAATGTCAAGACTTGCAATTGGATGGTTTTTTTTGTATTTAGGTCGATCCACAGCGGATGTTTTCTGGAGTCATTCTTAATTTCAGATTTGGAAATAATTGGGAAGCTCTGTGAAGTTTGAACTTTTTCAGGAACATTTAATTAATATGTACCTATATTAATTAGCTGTAATTCATCTGTATAATTATTTATTGATCTGTGTTACCGCCTGACACAGATATAGTGGCATGAAGGGATCACCATTATTTTGTGTTGCCAGGCAGCAGAGCTATTAAGTATATTGCATAAGGGTCACAACGCATATATTGAAGGTATAAATATAGGTGTGTTGCCAGGCAACATCAATGGTTAGAGTGACACAGAAGAATCATTATGTCATCTTACTTTGCTTGGCAACAAAGTAAGAATGACACTCAATATGTGTGGGAGGTAGACATAGGGATAACTTTTTATCTTTTAGCAAATATGTTTAAGGATCATCATCTATTTTCTTTTGTCATATCCCAGCAAAGCTGGAGTGTCGTACACTGGGATTGATTGCTTAGTTGTTGGAGATACACAAGTAAATCATAATTTCTAAGTTTTGTTGTCTGCTAGCACAGGTAGAGTTTTAAAAATTTAAACTTTATTTACTTTACAAGGATTCACAAATGAGATTTTTTTTCAACTTTTATAAATGTCTCCATGTTGACAAGAGGCCTTTGCTTAATGTGGGAGGAAGCCACAGTACCCTAAGAAAACCAATGTGTCAGAGCTAGCGACCGTTATGCCATCCCACATGTTCCCCTGTCCAATCTGAGGATCAATCCTAGGTCGCTTTGGTGAGAAGCAGGTGTGGTAACTACTGTGCTACTTGGACCAACCATCATTATATATTGCCTTACATCCTCCATACCATCATTTTGTTTCAAAATTTCATCTAGTAATAATTCTGTGCCCTGTCGTCATCCAAGCCTCTGCAGAACGTGACATTATGTACCATATGCAGAAGAACAATCTTAAATTGAGCTTAGGGACCCCTGTCTCTAAAATTATCAAAATAATAAAAAAAATAAAATAAACCAATCAATTAGATAATCCATAAAATAAAATCACTTTTAAGGTACCTCAAGTCTTGGTTCACCACATTTCACGAGCAGGTGTGATTCCACTGGATGCATTCTATTGTTTCAGTTAAAATTTGGATTTTTTCTGATCAGAATACAGGTCTCTCAATTTTCTATAATTTTCTATAATGATCAGTGGCCCCATTGTCAGTCTATAAAGTTTTATAGATAGTCATCTTTTTACAGTGGGTACTCTTAGACGGATTTGGAAATACATTTAGGTTTATCATTTGGCCTTGTATGATACCACCTTTATTTCCTTCAGAAATATACATGTACATTTATATTAAAATCAAGCTCAACTGATGAAATCTTATTGACAGAAATGATCGTCCACAGCATTTGTTTTGGTCTTTTTTGGAAAACTATAACTTTGGTATTGTTAATGATATTTATAATTACTTTTTTCCCTTACAATTAATCTCAAATTTTTTCCCAATGCACTAATATCATATTGAAATGCAGAAAATGTTCAAAAATTAAAAGGTAAATTCTAATGTAAACACATTTTTTTTATCATTCAAATGCTTGATTATAAAAAACTATATATTGGTTCAACTGATCTGAAGTTTCTTTGTAATTAAAAAACATATGTGCAGTACATCATATACATATACATTAAATTGATTTTCCAAATTCGAAGAAAAATGTCACTTATTTTCCCAGTATCAGGAAAAATGTAATTATTTTCCCAATTTGAGGGAAAATGTTGCTTATTTTCCTAATTTGCAGGAAAATGATACTTAATTTCCCAATATAAGGAAAATTGTTGCTTATTTGACCAATTTGATGGAAATTGTTACTTATTTGACCAATATGAGGGGAATTGTCACTTATTTTACCAATATGAGGGAAATTGTCACTTATTTGACCAATCTGAGGGAAAATTTTGCTTATTTTACAAATTCTAGGAAAATGTTGCTTTTTCCTTTTGAATGGTCCAGATCCAATTCCAAAATAAGATATGAGAGATCTAGAACAAGTACAGGAACAAGAAAACAGGTCTCAATACCATTTACATAGGGACGCACCTTCTCAACTTATGTACTTATAGTAAAAGCCATAGTTGTTGTTGTTGTTTTTTTTTTTTAGAACAAAATCATGTCTGGACTAAACGTCTTTCAGTAATTACACTTATAATGATCACTAATGCCTTCAATTATGGTGTATACAAATTATTCCTCAAGGATTTTAAAACACCGAAACTCACTCAAACTAGCATACCCAGAAGATAGAATGACTAAATATCGGACTTTGTACTTCACAGTTTATTTCGGAAATCAATTCTTTATGTCCTGTCTATGTGTCTGCTTTTGGTAAAAATATGCAGATTATGCAGTGAAAAATTGTAAATTTCCCAGGAGCTTTCGTGATATTTCCCTAAAATTATGATGTCTATTCAAGATATGAACTTTCTATGTAGATGTCCCCTGTACTAAATCATCAGTTTTTCAAGTCACTGACATTTTTATTCTTAGTTCATATTTGTATAATCATGTTTACACCAAATTTTGTCAATTTCATTTATTGTGTAGATTACTTTTGTCTGTCTTATGTTTGTTTTCTTCCCTGAGGAATTGGTCACTCGTATGTCTCTTGTTATATATGAAGTCCTATATATATTTTGACGTATGTGATTGGTTTGTCTAAATACAGTGGATTTCTCTTAATTGCATGGTCAAAATGTCGGAGAAAATTATGCAAATAACAGGAATATGCAATTAACAGGAATAGAGTATTTTAGTAAACAATGATGATTTATGTTCAATTAGTCCTTTCAATTATGTGTATAATACTATCATACACATCCTAGGTACACTAGAAATGGATTCTCATTCAGCATTAGGGTAAAATGATATCATAAAAGCAAAATGTTCTTATTTTTATGAAAATAGTATGTCCACACATAACTTTTTACCGTAATAAGTACACTTTCCCCCCATTTTGGGGAATATTTTATGCAATTAATAGGAATTCTTGGTTTAACCTATGCAATTAAAAGGAATATTTAACATATAAGAGATTGGAAATGGGTTTGTGTTTTGAATTCTTAATATGCAATTAACAAGAATATGCGGTATGCAATTAAGTGGAATCGACTTTCAGTGTACAGTGATCAAGGGCTTAGGTTTATGTAATGTTTACTTGCTTCATGGATTTTTTTTTTTATTATTTTGATAATGATTTTTTTGTTTTGTGCCATACTCTGCAATTTTTCATTGATATGGTGATGGTCAGTTTGTAATTGTGGAGGCTTGACAGAGTAACAGCTGCTTTCCTTTTTTATAAAAAAGAAAGATGTCAGCAGGTTTTTATCTGCACTCCAAAAAGCAGAGGCCTGTACCTTTCCCACTGGAACTGTTGCAGTGTTTTTCCAGAAATTGGTGAAAAATATTTAACAGCATTATAATTTTAGAAATATATCTTATATTATTTTTTAGTTCGATGTACTCAAATTTACTAGGCTGGCTTTGCATCTTGTTTGCTAAAATAATATGTAATACATGTTTTTTTTATTTTCAACTTTGAATAAATTACAGCAACGTTTTTTCAAAAAGTTAAAAATGGGAATTTTTTGTCCTGAAATTATGTGAAATGCTACATTTTACTATTGGGAATGGGGCCTTATACCAAACTTGCACAGACCCCCCCTGCCCCCACCCCCCTCCAAAAAAAAAGAAAAAGAAAAGAAAAAGAAAATAAGGTAACACTTGTATAGCCTTGTCTTAAATCTGACCAAAGGCCTTGCACCTATGACCCTTACACCTGTAATCCTCACACTTGTAATCCTTATACCTGTGAGCCTTACACCTATTAACTCATGTCCGTGAACCTAACACCTGTAAACCCTATGCCTCTAAACCTTACATCTGTAAACCATATGCCTGTAAACCTTATACCTGTGAACCTTATGCTTGTAAACTTTATGACTGTAAACCTTATATCTGTAAATCTTATGTCTGTAAACCTAACACCTGTAAACTTCACACCTGAAACCTTATGCCTGTAAACCTTATGACAATGAACCTTATGCCTGTAAGATTTATGCACATGAACCTTACACCTGTAAACCTTACACCTGTGAACCTTATGCCTGTAAACCTTATGACTGTGAATCTTATGACTGTAAACCTTATGCCTGTGAACCTTACATGTATGACTGTGAACCTTATGGCTGTAAACCTTATGCCTGTAAATCTTACACTTGTAAACTTTACACCTGAAACCTTATGCCTGTGAACTTTATGCCTGTCAACCTTACACCTGTAAACCTTATGCCTGTAAACTTTACTCCTGAAACCTTATGCCTATGAACTTTATGCCTGTGAACCTTACACCTGTAAACCTTATGCCTGTAAACTTTACACCTGAAACCTTATGCCTGTGGACTTTATGCCTGTGAACCTTACACCTGTAAACCTTATGCCTGTAAACTTTACTCCTGAAACCTTATGCCTGTGAACCTTATTCACTAAAGAACTTTTATTGTTATAGTTTCTCTAGATTCATTTTATATAAAACCATGTTTTTTCAAAATATTAATTTCTTAAGCAAAGATCAAACAAACTTACACTATCTTACACTATAAAACTCAAAATATCAAAATATCTTACACTTTCATAGTGAATTTGCTCATAAATGTTAAAATTTTCTGATTTCAGGAATTATCAATTTTAACAGAAAATCAAATTCTTTGAAATTCTTATTTTTTATCACTTTACAATTTAATTTAATTTTCTCTAATTACTCTATATGTTAATGTCACAGTTTGTTACATATAATGACTGACTAGATTATATTGCACAATTGTACATATCTGAGAGCAATTTGTATTATAAGCATCTTGCTTGTTTTCCAATCATTATCCACACATTTTGCATGTTTATATCATGCTATGAAGTTTGAGTAAAATATGTTTAAACAGAATTGTTTATGTCACTGTTCCCTGTTTACACATATCAAATAAGACATTGCAACCTTGTATCCGGAAAAACATGGAATTGAAATTTGGAACAAAACAAATCCAGAAACTTCAAACATTAATAAAAAATAATGAAAATGATATTAAACTGAATATGTGTAGTTGATGACTTTGTAATATTTTTTGAAAAAAAAAACAAAAACATGGTTTTATATGAAATATATAGAGAAAAACTAAAACTCTCCTCACTTTTGTCACCATGCTGTTTTTTGATAAATCTTAAATTAACCCATTCACCCCTAAAGACACATTTGGACTTGACTAAGTCATTGATTTACAGAAGAGTCCATTGTATTTCAGGGGTTGATGAGTTAACTATTTGATGAAAGCAGTAAATTTTTTAACTTTTCCCCAAGGGCTGAATAATTTATGCACAGAAACTTAGAATGAACATTCTCATTGTTTTATTTCATTTCTTTTTTTTTTTTTTTTCATGCAATTAAAAATGTAACGGAAATGTGATCCATTGACTACCTGCAGGGAATGTCCTGTTTTCAAAAGCAACAATATTAGTGTCTGGGAGTTAATATGGACAAATGAATTTGTACCGGAATTATTATCTGGTTTCAATCCATGAAATAGAAATTGATATCTATGCTGTATCCGGTATTGATTTTTCCTCAGGCTACAAAAATGCATGTATATATTCTGAAGCCGTGAAGGAATGACTCTGAATCTACCAAGGGATGTTAATTTGTTTTAGCCTACTATTACATAACATGACTCAATAAATACTTCCTTGCATATACAGTCAATTAACTTGCATTAAAGGCCACCTCTGTACAAAGGGCACCTGCCTATTCAGACCATTCAGACATAACCTTAGTTAATTTTTCATAATGAATAACTCTCTTCGTAAAAGCCACCTGTCTATAACGGCTGGTTTTAGACAAGTTTGACTGTAGGTGTAAAAAATGGAATAATTAAACAACAAAAATTGTATTGACTTATGTATTCCCTTTTAACACTAAAGACCAAAGTAGACCAGTCTAAGACAATGGAAAAGAGCATACCATTTAAATACTTAGGGGTGACAGGGTCAACTCATCAACTCCTGTGGTCACATTTAGACTGGCCCAAATTAATAAATAGTATGGTCTACAATCATAGTACAGGAGTGAACATATTCATATTGCATATAACATTATGATAAAATTTTGATTCTAGGTCTTACACCCCTGAATTCTGACAGTGGACTAAACCGTTCTTTGAAATGGGCAGGTCCAAATGTGACTTCAAGGATTGATGGGTTAATGTTGTGCTATACCAGAGTCTACTTTGTCATTCTACTTCTGCTCTAGCTGATGTTTTATCTTGAAATCTGTATTGTTCTGGCCTTGAAGAAAGGGTTCTCTAGAATCCACCCACCAAGTTATAGGGATCTTACTATATCTGTACCATTAATAAAATCTGTCTTCAGGTGTTATTATCTGTTTTCAGGTGTACCAATCTGTTTTCAGGTGTCAAAATTTATTTATGTGAGTGCATGCATGACATGACATATATTCAGGTGCTACATGTACTACTAGGTAAAATGTATATAGATATAGTCTGTTTTCAGGTGTTATTTTCTGCATACAGGAATTTAATTCATGTATACATCAGTGATATAATTTGTACATGTTTTATTCAGATATTAAGTATGTACTTATTCTAAAAAATCTCTTTTCATGTGTTACATATATGATGTATGTTAGGTATTCAGGTGTTGAATTGTGTACTTACAGTGTATCAGTGAATTAGCATTAGCACCTGCATTAAGGTGCTTTACATAGCTTTCATGCTGTTGATGCCGTCTGATTTGAGCTGTTATAATCTGTATTGAGAGGTTAAACTAACGTATGCATTAGTGTAAACTAACGTATGCATTAGTGTAAACTAACGTATGCATTAGTGTATTCAGGTACTTTACTTTAGACATCATATTATTGATGCTGTCGGTATCCAAGTGTTAAACTTGTGTATGTATCAGTGATAGCACCTGTATTCAGGTGTTTTATCTAGACTTTATATTTTTGATGCTGTCTGTTTTCAGGTGTTATATTCTGTATCCAAGTGTTAAACTTATGTATGTATCAGTGATAGCACCTGTATTCAGGTGTTTTATCTAGACTTTATATTCTTGATGCTCTCTGTTTCCAGGTGTTATATTCTGTATCCAGGTGTTAAACTTGTGTATGTATCAGTGATAGCACCTGTATTCAGGTGTTTTATCTAGACTTTATATTCTTGATGCTGTCTGTTTTCAGGTATTATATTCTGCATCCAGGTGTTAAACTTGTCTTATATCAGGTGTTATTTTCTCTATCCAGGTGTTAAACCTGTGTATGTATCAGTGATAGCACCTGTATTCAGGTGTTTTATCTAGACTTTATATTCTTGATGCTGTCTGTTTCCAGGTGTTATATTCTGTATCCAGGTGATAAACTTATGTATGTATCAGTGATAGCACCTGTATTCAGGTGTTTTATCTAGACTTTATATTCTTGATGCTGTCTGTTTTCAGGTATTATATTCTGCATCCAGGTGTTAAACTTGTCTTATATCAGGTGTTATTTTCTCTATCCAGGTGTTAAACCTGTGTATGTATCAGTGATAGCACCTGTATTCAGGTGTTTTACCTAGACTCTGTATTGTTGAAACTGTTTGATTTCAGTTGTAATATTCTGTATTAAGATGGGTTTTTTTTACCAGTTATCTTGTATTTAGTTGCTATACCTAAGTATGTATTGTTGGCCTTGTCTGTCTGTTTTGGGGTTCTATATGTTCTATTCAGGTATTAAATTTGTTTATATATCAATGATACCCCTTGTATTCAGGTGTAAATCTATTTTATACAAGTATTCAGGTGTTTTATGTTTTAGGTATGTGGCTTTATTGATTTAGGTGATCCCAAACATCTGTTGTACAAAGAATAAAATGCACTGTGTATATATGCGTTCCAGATCTTAATTGTAATGTCAAATGTATAACAATACTTAGTATTAATAGCAAGTACATGTGTACTAACTTCTATATCATCGATCATTTACATGTACACGAACAAATGATTAGTGCATTAATTACATATGACAGGTAGCGTTATAATTGACCTATCATTGTTAATATTGTCCATGACTTTGAAAAAAAAAATGTTACACCTGTTCCTTCACCAAGCCCTCGACATACATGTAAGAAATGAAAATCATGTGACATTCACATGAGACGTATAACCAAGGTTCTGAGGTCATTATTTAAGTTATTAGGTTTGTTACTAACCCGGCCTTCCATGAGCGTGATAAACCCAACATATTCCCATGGACACTCAGTAACAAACCTAACAACTGTTTTATTTTGTTAAGGAGTTTATTCTCATTTAATAAATGTCTTCATTTGTCACTATACTCAGAATTGTGAATCGTGTCATCCGCCATTCCCATCTGTTGTTTGATACTGACCGTCCATAGAGCCAATGAAGGCAGTCATGTTAATCTTTTTATAAAATTAAGACATTTCAGTCCGAGGCAAAACTAAGTATTCATGGCAGGGTAAAAAAAAATCTCACTTCTATATCATAAGTCCATAGCACAGGTCAATATTTGTGACATTTCACCTAAGTCAGTAAGTGGCATCTTCATATAAGTGAAAAACATTTTGGCGAGCTGGCCTGGCTCAGTCGGTAGCACGCTCGACTCTTGATCATAAGGTTGTGAGTTAGAGTCCAGCAAGCAGCAGATTGAATTCCTGTCCTTCGGATGAGACAGTAAAATACCAGGTCCTGTGTCACAGTAGGTGTCGGGGCGTTAAAGAACCCTCACTGCTCAGTGGCCGTAAGTGCCGAGCATAGGCCAAAATTTGAAGCCCTTCACCGGCATTTGGTGACGTCTCCATATGAGTGAAAAATTCTTGAGTGTGACATTAAGCAACAACAACAAAATTTCGCAAGATGTTAAACATCTTTCCGGAACCTAGCTAGCAACAGACTGTGTGCAAGAGTATGCCATTTTATGTGCCAGTGGTGGGTGTTCCTTTTTTCTCACTGTGGGGAAGCTCCATATATGCCATCATGCCATGGAGTACACATCGCACAAAAAAAAAAAAAGATACAGACGAGTAAAAAATATAAATTTCTGATGTTTCTCAATAAAAACTGAGCAAAGTACAGTCTTAACAGTTTGCTTTTCAAACCAATATAAGGCTCTCAGAATGCACCATTTTGCATCTAGTAAAAAAAAAAACTTGGGAAGGGGGGAATCCCCCCTTACTGGCATGCACTTCATTTGAACCTAGCTCTGCCCCAGACTCATCATTGTGTTTTCACCTCAGGTAAAGATAGTCACCGCTTTATAGATGGAAAAAAAATGTGGAGTGTGGCTTTAAATACTAGGTGTAAATCCAATCACATCCAATAGGAAAGAATAATGATGATTAAAGGAACACTGGATTGTTAACAGACTGTTCTAATGGAAATCTAATTTTAGATATTTTCTTCTTAAGATGAAACATCTTGACTCCCTGAAGAAAATGAGATTCGGATTTTGAACAAATATTAGTGAAAATAAGCACCCAATGAAAATAACCTGGCACACAGTATTTTAATTATGATTGGCTGATTGTTACTCTACTTCGACCTTCTTTTTAACCGATAATTTATCACATGCACTATGGCTCTGCAGTTTATCACCCAGGTTAGGGGTCCAGGGCCCATTTTATTAAGAAGTTGTAAGTCCTAAGTCGTAAGTCTTTAAGATATTTGATCTTAAGACAAAATTTAGAATCATTATATCAATGCTACCTTAACTCAAGTCATAGTATATTTGCATACCTAAGTATGTATTGTTGGCCTTGTCTGTCTGTTTTGGGGTTCTATATGTTCTATTCAGGTATAAAATTTGTTTATATATCAATGATACCCCTTGTATTCAGGTGTAAATCTTTTTTATACAAGTATTAAGACAAAATTTAGAATCGTTATATCAATGCTACCTTAACTCAAGTCATAGTATATTTGCATATTTTGTCTCACAAGACAAGATAGTCTGTTATGAGAGTGGTCTCAGTAGACAAGATGGTCTGTTATTAGAGTGGTCTCAGTAGACAAGATTATCTGGTATGAGAGTGGTCTCACAAGACAATATGGTCTGTTATGAGAGTGGTCTCAGTAGACAAGATGGTCTGTTATTAGAGTGGTCTCAGTAGACAAGATTATCTGTTATGAGAGTCAGGTCTCTCACGGTAAGTTTCACTGTAATCTCTATACCAAAGGATAGCATTTTGTATGAGATGATATTTTTGTAGATGTTGATGATGTTGGAAGAGAAGAGATTAATCTTTCAGAATAAAGACAAATCATGATTATCTGATGGCCTGACATAGAATATTGACCTTCTTTTTTAAAAAAAAAAATGGCATAATTAACTCAGATTGCCAGGGCAACAAGGCATGTATTCTAGAAAGTCAGGTATTAGATTAGTGCTTATCAATAATGTTTCGTTTTTAATAGAAAGCTGTCACAGATGGTGTGTTTGCCGGTAACTAGGCAAAGTCTAATATACAGTAATGACCGATAATTGCCATAATGAAAACTCCAGAAGAAAGGAACATGCAATTTCTAAAGGTCACGTTGACTGTATTAAGCTGTCCCTTCAAGAAGATTAGAAAGACGTATGAGCAATTATTTAAGTAACCTTCATGCACTTGGCCTGACAGTCTTTGTTTCACATTCTGGGTTAACAGACAAGAGATACTGTGACATCATTACAGCTGTAAGTGAAGGAGACTCCCAAATATTTTGACCTCTGCTAAGGACATATTGCGATTGATTGAAGAATGTAGGCCTACAATTTATGACATGTATAACATATATTGTACACACACATTGTACACACACAGACACATACACACACAACTTACTGTACACACACATACACACACTGTACATGCACATACACATACTCATTGTACACACAAAAACTATACACGCATACACACACTCACTGTACACATACTGTACACACACATTTTACACACATATACACTGTATACTCATACACTTTACATACACATACATTATACATTCATACACTGTACACACATATATTGTACACACATACACTGTACAGACATACACTATACACATATACATTACACACACTCTACACACATACACTTTACCTTTTCTTTTTTTTTCTTTTTTTTGAAGAGCAAAATAAAATATTTTAGATTTAATAAAAATAGATATGATACTGTTTTTATTGATTTTGAATAGTGTTTACTTGAAGTATAAAAGACAGATTGGTCAAATTAGGTTTCAGACACATTTCACATAAAATTCTAAAGCGATGCCACTAAATCACTCAAAAGTACAATATTAATTTCTAATTTTTTTTTCAATTTTTAGTGTTATCATTACTTAGATCACTAAGATCCTTCCTTTGCTGACCTATTTCAACTCCCTCATTTCAAAGATCATATTTCAAAATGATGGCAAAACTCTTGAGTTTTTACTGCATGAAATTGAATGCAAACATCAATATCAGAACCTTCATATGAACCAGAGTTAGCTGTGATCACTGGGCATGGAATGACCGGTTAACATTCTGAACAATGTCAGCTGGCAATAAGATGAATGCATGAAATTGATCCTTTGTTGGATGAAATTGATCTGGGTTTGACCTTTCTGTTGTCATTCTGATTCCAAAATTGACAACTTGTGAGTCAAAAGTATGAACCCATAACTATCTTTTATGGTATCTTATCATAATCTTAGAGGCATATTATTCCTAGTGGTTGGTTGGTATTGTAGACTGACTATAGGAGCCAGTTTAGCTGGCATTTTTATTCTTAGGAGCCAAAAGAGCTCATTATAGATCATAATATTTTGGTTACCATTTTTAGATATTTAGTAGCCAAGATAATATTTATGGTTTATATGATTATTATAATTAAGTCCTGGTCCCTGGGCACCATGAAACTTGATAATTTACTTAAGTCTGAGAATATTTTTCAACATTGTCTGCTTTATAGCCAATCAGATTTCAGGATTAGCCAAATCTGAGAAAAACTTTTAGACTTAAAGTAATTATCAAGCCAGGCCTTGTGCCAGTGAAACCTGGGGGACTATAGGTATTGTTGGGTTGTCTGTCAATATCCGTCATGTTGTCTGTCAATCTGTCGTGTTGTCTGTTATGTCTCCATCCGGGTAAAGTTTTGGTTACAGTTTTGTTTACCACTCATTAACTCACCATCCCCTGAAAAACAATGGACTCTTCTGTAAATCAATGATTTAGACCACTCCAAATGTGTCCTTAGGGGTCAATGAGTTAGATAAAGTTCCACAAACTATCAGAATACTGGATATGCTTTTAACTGATGACTATTCATATTGAATACCGTTACTGCAACATACAATGTATAATGATGTGGGAATAATTATTTATGATATGTTAATTGTAGGAAATGGTCATTCAGTGATTATAAGCTAATGCTTGAGTATTTTATTTACATCATGTTCATACACAAAATTCTTATAATTTTTATCACATCATGGTTTATTCTGGTATTATAGTAAAAGAAATGGCCATATATACATACTTTGATAAATCTTGTCACTGTGCATTCACATCATATATATAGTAATTCCCATGTAGTGCTATTTGCATCATGGTAATTCTCTTGTAATGTTGTTCACATCATGGTAATTCTCATGTAGTGCTACTTATTTCAGGGTCATTATCATATTATGCTATTCACATCAGGGTAATTCTCATGTAGTGTTGTTCACACCAGTGTAATTCTCATGTAGTGTTGTTCACACCAGTGTAATTCTCATGTAGTGCTGTTCACACCAGTGTAATTCACATGTAGTGTTGTTTGCATCAGGGTAATCCCCATGTAATGCTGTTCACATCATGGTAATTCTCATGTAGTACTGTTCACATCATGGTAATTCTCATGTAGTACTGTTCACATCAAGGTAATTCTCATGTAATGCTGTTCATGTCAAGGTAGTTCTCATGTAGTGCTACTCACTTTAGGGTAATTCCCAGGTAATGCTGTTCAAATCAGGGTAGTTCTCATATAGTGTTATTCACATCAAGGTAATTATCGTGTTGTGTTGTTCACATCAAAGGAATTTCTCATGTAATGCTGTTCACATCAGAGTAATTCTGATAAAGTGCTCTTCACATCAGGGTAATGCTCATCTAATACTGTTCACATCAGGGTAATTCTCATATAGTGCTAACTCACACCAGGGTAATTTTCATGTAGTGCTACTCACACCAGGGTAATTCTCATGTAGTGCTACTCACATCAAGGTAATTCCCACATCAAATGTCAAATGTGATGTGAACAGCACTACATGAGAATTACCATGATATTAACAGCACATCAAAGTTATTCTTATGTTCTGTTGTTCACATCAAGGTAATTCTCATGCAGTGCTGTTCAGATGAATTTAATTCTCATGTAGTGTTGTTACAATCAAGGTAATTCTCATGTAATGCTGTTCACACTAAAGTAATTTTCATGTAGTGCTGTTTAAATCAGGGTAATTCTCATGTTGTTCTGTTCACATCAGGGTAATTCTCATGTATTACAATTAACATTATCGTAATTCCCATGTCCATGTCCATGTTACACTTATCACATAATGTTAATGTCTCACTGAATTGTTCACATTACTTACATAACTGCATTTCATTCTATTTATTCCCATTGGTTCCCACATGTTTCCCTCTTTTTTCATGGGGAATAATTTCCTTGTCAACCCCTAGGGTGTAGACAAGCTACACGTGATATGACATCACAATACAATTTATGACGTAGAACTTCTGTGGCTCCTACAATGCAGTGCATAGTAATGTCAGACATCACATAGATTTGTGTAGATCTACATAGACATGTATATTATACAAACAGTAAAACTTGTTTTCAGTAGCCATTCAAGGGAAATTTTAAAAAGTGGCTGCATAAGACAGGTGACCGTTGGTTTCAGGTTGACAAAATTCACAAGAACATAACTGGTGTTCATTATGCAGTGTATAGCAACCCTTGTACATTTGTATATTCATATACCAATACATGATAGTTTGATGTTAAGATGACTAGATGTCAAGGCTGATGGTCTTTCCCAAATATCCATTGTACCTAGGGTTTCTCCTCTAACATTGGCCATTTTATTGCATGAGGGTAAATACCAACTTCAGTATTGAGAACTTTCATTTGAACCTGAGATAAAAGAGATCAGCTGACAGGAAATGACTGATAAAAAAAAACAACCAAACAAATATGCCTATATGTTTCCTAGAAGTATTATAGGAACAGTGGAACCTGTCTTTAGAGACCACTGAAATGTGGTCTCCCAAGACAGGTGGTCTCTAAAAAGCAGTTTTATCTAAAGGATTACTTAACCAAGTGGTTTTCAAAATGTGGTCTTGTAAGACAGGTGGCCTTTCATTACAGTGGTCTCACAAAATAGGTTGTCTTTTACATGTTTTTTAAAAGAGTGGTCTCACAAGACAAGTGGTCATTTTATAAGAGTGGTCTTATAAGACAAGTGGTCATTTTATAAGAGTGATCTTATAAGACAAGTGGTCATTTTATAAGAGTGATCTTATAAGACAAGTGGTCATTTTATCAGTGGTCTCATAAGACAATTGGTCATTTTATAAAAGTGGTCTCATATAAGACAAGTGGTCATTTTATAAAAGTGGTCTCATATAAGACAAGTGGTCATTTTATAAGAGTGGTCTTATAAGACAAGTGGTCATTTTTTAAGAGTGATCTTATAAGACAAGTGGTCATTTTATAAGAGTGATCTTATAAGACAAGTGGTCATTTTATAAAAGTGGTCTCATATAAGACAAGTGGTCATTTTATATGATTGGTTTCATATAAAACAAGTGGTCATTTTATAAGAGTGGTCTTATAAGACAAGGGGTCATTTTATAAGAGTGATCTTATAAGACAAGGGGTCATTTTATCAGAGTGGTCTCATAAGACAAGTGGTCATTTTATAAGAGTGATCTTATAAGACAAGTGGTCATTTTATAAGAGTGGTCTTATAAGACAAGTGGTCATTTTATAAGTGATCTTATAAGACAAGTGGTCATTTTATAAAAGTGGTCTCATAAGACAAGTGGTCATTTTATATGATTGGTTTCATAAAACAAGTGGTCATTTTATAAGTGATCTTATAAGACAATGGTCATTTTATATGATTGGTTTCATAAAACAAGTGGTCATTTTATAAGTGATCTTATAAGACAAGTGGTCATTTTATAAAAGTGGTCTCATAAGACAGGACAGGTTCTAATGTAGTAATGTTCATCTTACAGAAATAAGCCTGAAATTTAAACCTTTTCCGAAATTGAACTCTTTTTAATAATAATCCAATCAAAGCTGTAAACCAAAATTAAAGATACAGTAAAACCTGCTGTAGTGACAACCTGTGTATAAAGACCACTTAGTCACAAAAACTGGGTTTTTTTTTTGCTGTCCCCAAAAGTATCATTTGTGTACAAATCAACCTCTATATAAAGACTACCATCCAATAAAAACCGGTTTTCTTGTGTTCCTAAGGAGGTCATTATGTACAAGTTTCACTGTATGTAATACATGTATGTAGACCTATATACATTCTACATGAATATTTGAGGCTTCTGTGGCCAAGTGGTTAGAGCATCAGCCTTTAAACCATGAGGTCAGTCTTACTTCTGGGAATCACAGATAGACTCCCCACTAGAAACTGAGCTGATTTATAAGAAAGGTTTCCTGTTTACTTGTAGAAGACTGGTGGTCCTTACCTGGGTGCACTGTAACCTGACTTTCTTTTCAATAATTAAAAACTGGATGTCACCATTTAACAGGAAAATTGTTACGTGTGGTGTAAGACATTTAAACAATATACAGTGGAACCTCGCCTAAACACAGTCAGTCAGTAAGGTGGTCTTAATAGCGAGATACCAGTTTACCACTGTATGTACATTATTTAGACCCTCTTTCAGGACAAATGATGCATTTGGGCAGTCAGTATTTCAACTGATATCTATTTTTTGTACATTACTTTATCTTTCAGACAAATGATGCATTTGGGCCTTATTTCAAATGGATCTATTTTTTACCTCTTTATATTTCAGACAAATGATGCATTTGGGCCTTATTTCAACTGGATCTATTTTTATCTCTTTATATTTCAGACAAATGATGCATTTGGGCCTTATTTCAACTGGATCTATTTTTTATCTCTTTATATTTCAGACAAATGATGCATTTGGGCCTTATTTCAACTGGATCTATTTTTATCTCTTTATATTTCAGACAAATGATGCATTTGGGCCTTATTTCAACTGGATCTATTTTTTACCACTTATCATTCTGGGATCCTTCTTTATGCTCAACTTAGTTTTAGGAGTACTCAGCGGGTAAGTATATATCTATAACATAAATCATCAAATAAGATTTGAAATACTACTGTAATTGAAACAATAAGCGCCCATGTCTGTATAAGTGCCCCTCCAACTTTAATTTAGATTTACTCACCTTTTTAGTTCATCTGACCCAAAGGGTCATGTGAGCTTATGCCATCACTTGGCGTCTGTCGTCCGTGAAACCACCAGGCCATATGGAACCAAACTTGGTCACTCACATCCTTGGGGTGTTTAGATTCAAAATTGTATCCAGTATGCTTGTCGTGCCTTTTGGGGTACTAGGGCCTGTCTGACCTACTTTCTGGAAACTAGGTCACAGTTACTGAAAATTGTTTCTAGAGCAGAAATCCTGGACTACTAGGTGAATTGGAATAATACTTCACACAAATAATCCTCATTTGCACCTAGATGTGCCTTTTGTGGTACTAAAGCCTGTCTGACCCTACTTTCTGGAAACTAATTACAATTTTGACCAGAGAAATCTAAATTTTGCAAAAAAACAATTTACATATATATTTGATGTGCTAAGTTATATAGAAGCTTCATTTTCTGCAAGTTAGATTCTTATGTTTACATTTGTTTATTTTGTTTTATTTTGGACAAAGTTCAGTAGACTTATTAATAAGATATAGATGATTGTGATTTTATGGCATACAATACGAATTTGGAAATACAGTAAAACCTGTTATAGCGGCCACCTCTATATAAGGATCACCTGTTTATAAAGGCCAGTTTTTTTCAAGTCCCGTGACTGCATACTACAACTAAATTGAAGCTGTGTATAAGGGTCATCTGCACATAAAGGTCAATATGTTCTGGTCCCTTGGGTGGCCCCTTTATACAGGTTTCACTATACTTGTATTTCTGCTTTTGTTAACATCATACAAATTTAGCATGCACATGGATACTGTAGAATCAGAAAGTTTTGTGGAGTTGAAATTTCGTTGTTTTAAAAATAAAGCAAATTCAATGACATTAAATTTTGTGGAAATAAAAAAAAATGTTTGTTAAAGAAAGTATCACTATTACTTGTTGTAATCTACGTAAAATGTTGTTATAACGAAATAAACACCACAACAGAATTTGCTATTCTACAGTGTTTTATAATATTATAATTACAAACAATTTTGTCTGAATTAAATTTTTTTTCTGAAATCGCTTTTTTCAGAGAATTTGCCAAAGAGAGATTACGAGTCGAAAATCGTCGTTCATTCTTCAAGCTTCGTCGGCAGCAGCAGATAGATTTGGAGCTGAACGGCTACTTTGAGTGGATATCAAAAGCAGGTATGTGTTCCCTACGTAGAATTTTTATTTTTAATATCTCCAAATAATTTATGCTCCCTGAACTTTCTGTTGATATTTTTAAAGTCATTTTCTGGGTTTGAATCCTGCAGCATTTTGTTATACCCAGCATTCCATGCTTCGAGTGATTTTGTGTCAGATAATATATTTTTTCATTTTTGTTGAAAATAAAGCCCAGTGTTGTAAAATATTGTGTATTGTAAATAAGCCATATTTCTGACCAAAATGATTTAGTAAATATACCACTATGATATTATTTGCTGCCTGCTTTTTTACTTGGGATGTATCATTGAGTATTTATCAGAATGCTGTAATTGTAAATGTTTTAATTTACCAGCTACCTATGTTATAAGAGG
The DNA here is from genome assembly GCA_030159075.1 of Atrina japonica. Taxonomy (NCBI): domain Eukaryota; kingdom Metazoa; phylum Mollusca; class Bivalvia; order Pterioida; family Pinnidae; genus Atrina; species Atrina japonica. Next base: position 158,042 of record BROG01000420.1, on the reverse strand, counting down.
CCTCTGTGATCCAGCAGTAAAAAAAGCATTGCATTTTAAACTATGAAGTCAATCACCTCTTGTCAGTGCAAGTTCAAGCCCCACCCTCACCCCCACACGCTGGAAACTTTAGCTGATTATGTGACAAAGTTTTCCAGTATATTTGCCAAAGGCCGATGGTCTCTTCCCGGGTACATTGCCGGGTACATTGTAACCAAGTTCTCTCCTCTACCTTTACAAACCGCCAGTCACCATATAATTAGAAAAATTGGTGCGAGTGGCATAAAACACCAAATAAAAAACAAAAACAAAAACAGTCCATGTTAGCACAGGTAGACATACTTTACATGACCCTGAATAGATATTAATGGAAGCTAGTGGGGAGTTTCGATTCCTGGAAAGTCTAATATTGTTTACACTCTTATTATTCATTCAAGATCAATAAATGAAGCTACAAAAGTCAAGGTTTTCACTGCTTAGTTGTTGTTTCAATATTATCCCTCCACTAGGAAAAAAACAAAACAAAACCAGTAATATGTCTGAAAACAAGAACCTTTTGTGGGTATAATGTTAAGGATTTCTTAGACGTTATAGACATAGATAGAGAAAATTTTGGAAATAAACAGACCTATGCATTATCGATGCCTGAAGAATTTTCAGCTACAAACAACTATACATTGAATACTCGGACCCCTTCGGCTACATTGAAAAAAAAAAAAAAGGACGACAGTGATGCTTGATCAGCACATGAAGAACTGTATCTAAATCATGGATTGCAACAGAATTAACCAAATAGTTATCAAGGTTTAGAGAATCACAAAAAAACAAAAAAAACAGAAATGGGCCTGGCCCCTTTAGGGTCTGAAATAAAAAAATGAAAAAAAACTGAGATAACAGCAAAAGCAAGTCAAACTTTACAAATTAAACAGAATCATGCTGCCTTGTTCCATTTCTTTAAAAAATTTGTTCTCACATATAGCTACCGTAATGATAATCATGTACAATTAACAAAATCTACACATATAGTTCCTTCCAATGTTAATGGAAAGCCCTGATTAATGAATTTGAGTTCACAGATTAAAATCCATAGCTGTGCTCAGAAATTTTCTGATATTTTTTTTTTCATTTTATTTTCTTCCATTCTGCTTTTTCAGAAGAGGGTAGGTTTTAGTTATATATGTTCAGTAGTTCATTGTTGTCAAATTGTAGCTGAATGCATCAATTCTCCTAAAATGACCCCCTCTCTAGTCTCTATAACTATCACAGAAATTATACCCCACTGAGGTGCCCCATTCAACATTCTATAATAAAAAGGTGTTATTTATCAATGCACAGTGCACTTTTTAAAATGCCTTTGTTTTCAATGCCCAGAAAATCAAAGTTGAAAACATAATATTGTTGAAGTCTTCTTAAACTTCTCACTAGTTTAAATCATAGACCTGCCTCTAAAATGGACTCTTAGGATCTATATTTCAGTACTCTTTTTCTCTTTCACACTTAAAGCTTAAATTATACTTCTCACTTTTATTCTACTCACTTTTATTCTACTCACTTTTATCATCTTCTCTCTCACTTTTCTAAGACATTCGTGTATGGTTCACTGTCACTGTTCAAATTACATTCATACTGAATGTACAAATGTGTCCGTGACTTGACAGCGTAAAAATGACTTTGTACCTCAGTAAAGGACTTCACATTGTCTGTGTACATTGGATGTCACCATTTTTATGTAAATTACCACACATTGTAATATTAAATATTTACTCTGTTTATGACTTTAAATATTTTTATAGTGGTGAATTTATATTTTTTGTTAGTGACTTTATATTTTTTTGACTTTATATTTTTCTGTTTGTGACTTTACATTTTTCTGTTAGTGACTTAATATTTTTCTGTTTGTGACTTTACATTTTTCTGTTAGTGACTTAATATTTTTCTGTTTGTGACTTTACATTTTTCTGTTAGTGACTATATTTTTATGTTAGTGACTATATTTTTCTATTAGTGACTTTACATTTTCTGTTAGTGACTTAACATTTTCTGTTAGTGACTTAACATTTTCTGTTAGTGACTGACTATTTTGTCCCAATCTTGACTTGATATCTCATTATGTCAATAAATCCATACACATGTGACAGTAATATAAACATATATCTGAATGCCCAGTACAGTACACAGTGTACAAATGTAGGTATAGTAAATAACCATGTAGTTTTTAGTATTGTTAGTATTGCTGTTTGCTTTCCAGTAATCCCAGAATGCAATTAAACAGGAAGCCAGTAATAGCATATAGACACATTATTTATGTAGCCAGTTTGTATAGTATAGCCATTGTTATCCATGTTTAGCCAGAGTGTAACTTACAATGTAGGACATTGTCTTCGCTTGTCATTTCGTTTCATTTGATATGTATGACTCTAGCTTTTGACATTTTGATGTCTTCTAGATCCCCATATCGGTGGCCATATTGTTTAAGTCTCGTGTGTCATCTGTCTCTAAGTCTTGTTGTCTGTCTATAATTAAGTTAACCTTTCTCATGATTTTTTTTAACCCAACAAGGCATATGTCTTTGTTTTTTGAAAAAAAAAGAGAATAAGGTACATGGTTTAAAATTGTTTAAAGAAAGATTGTTAGTCTGTATTATCTGAATATATGTGTCGGCGATTTATTGGAATTATTTTTTGATGGATTAAATATTTATCTTTTGTACCAATGATTATATTTAAAGAGATTGTATGAAGGATCACCTCAATAACAAAGAAAAAAAACAAGAAAATTTGTTTCTTTGAGAATTAAATGCCATTTACACATGCACACACACCTACACATACATGTGCACACATATACTTCATGACTTATGCACACATACAAATACACACACACTTGTGCACACACACAAACATATATACTCAATTTGATATGTCATTTGCATTGATTTAATGTTATATTTTGTTCTCCCCATTTGTTATCTCCTAATATATCTAATAAATACAAGGTATTACACAGCATTTGAGATGTCACCTATGGTGTTATATTAGCAGATGGAATGATAACACTGCATGCCCTTTGATTCTGACCTCATGATGTGTAGTTAAGGCATTATCCAATGCTGTGATTGAAAAATAATGGTTAAAAAGACCACAATACCACGTTACAATACAATACAGCTCTCTATATTTGATAGGCTGATCTTAACATGCTATGTGCCCCACCACCCCAATCCCCACCCTAATTCCCAGTCCATTAACTTTTATTACCAGAAAGGAATACATGTATATACACAATGAAAAATTGAATTTAACATGATTTTTTATATGGAAAACATAAAAATGTATTAACAAATCTTTGAGAATAACATCAATAAATTTTGAAACTTAGTAAAGCTCAATATCTCTGGAAACATATGTACTTAATTAAATAATAAAAAAAACCAATAATTCAGATTCAAATTTATCATTTTGATGTAGAAACAATAGTTATAGTTTATAAATTTGAGTGAAGAATTAATGTCTTTACAAACTAATGGTTTTCCTCTTAATACCCAGGTTTCTTTTGCTAATCCTAATTTTTGTTCTCTCATCTGCCATCATGCAGGTCTACAAAGTTTGGGTTGAAAAAAAATTAATTTAAGTAAAATTTGAGTAGTAGTTTTACATATAGTTTCCCATGAGAAACAATTATATATAAATCTGAAATTTTTAACTAATGCAAAATCAAATTACAGTTCCTCTGGTTAAATTAGATATAACGAAGGTGTGATAAATATGTAAATAATTAACTTTACTTTCTTTTTTTTTTTACCATGCAAAGAGGAAGCCATGGCAAATGAGGACACAACGACAGATGAAGATAAACTGAAGATTATGGAAGGCAAAAAAACTTTTTGTATTTTGTGTTGATTTATGAGAGAGAGTGTGAGTGAGTGAGGGAGTTACTGTGTCGGAAAGAGTATGTGTCAGAGAGAAAAAGAGAGAGTGTGTGAGGGAGAGATGACAGAAAGATAGAAAAGAAACAGAAATAGAGAGATGGGGAGACAAATAAAAAGTAGAAAAAAAGAGAAGAAGGGTATATTCTAGAAAAACGAAGACAAGAATATCTAATAAAAACATTTCCATTAAAACTGAAAATGAGAAAAGAGGTCAGACAATATCAAAACAAAGAGAGTTAAAATTCATAGCATTTGAAGATGACTTTCAAATCAGCATATTTTCATATAGAAACTCTAATAATTATGCATGTAGACCATATGGATTGTTTCTCTGTATGTACATTTGTTTGTGTTCCTATTCCCATTAATCCTTTTGTAACAGTACAAGATTGAATTCCCCTATTGTCAAGTCCCCTACACATACCTTAAGGTCTCTTAGAATATGATCTTCACTGATTTTTTTTTTTACAATTTACAGCACGCAGGAGAGCTGTGTCCAGAAAAGTGAAACAGATTAAAGAAGGGAAAGACACCAGTGATGAAAACAATGATCAAAATGAAGATGATTTATTAGCAGATAATTATTTAGGTAAATTGTAAATTATATTCATTGCATTGATTTGAATTTAAGTGCCAATACTACACTTGTACGACCCGACGAATTGGTATCAAACTGCACATTCTAGGCCAGTTACTCTCCATCTAGGGCATAGTGCTGTATGGACGGACAGGAGATGAAATTGACTAAACTCTGAAAATCTGGCAAAATCAGGGATCGAACCAGGGACCTTCATGTTAAAGATCTGATGCTCCACTAACTGAGCTACTCTGTCCAAAAATAACAATGTACATGTATATGTACCTCGAAATTTACACATAACCAAAAATTAATCAGTTTCTGCAACATATTTCATTTTGTTTCTGACAGGACTGTTAAAAATTTAGCCCGACCCCAATACTTTTTCTTTTACAAGAATGTAATTTGCCATTCTGTTTTTCCTAAAACAATCTTCTTAGTTTTCAAATTTTTGAATATTTTTTTCTTTTAAAAAAATGAAGTGTCTAACTAATCTGATCAGTGCAGGTTCGAGCCCCGCTGGAACCTAAACTGATTTTTTGAGAAAGTTTGCCAGTCTACTTGCGGAAGTCTTGTGTTCTCTTCTCAGGTACATTGTAACTCGGATCTCTCTTTCACCATTAAAAACTGGCCTGATCGTCATATAACTGAAAAAATTGTTGAGTGTGGCATAAAGTACTATTCAAAATAAAAAACAAACGTTTTTAAAAGTTGTTCTCCTTTTTAAATATCATTTTTCTTTCGTAGATGGGTGAAACATTTGATAAAGTCATGAGTATTTTAAAGCCCAAAAAGCATCTTAAAAGGTTGTTTATCATATGATCTGTTTGTTATGCAGCTTCACAACAGATTACATAAATATTTTATATGTAACACCTATAATAAAGCCTAGTGGTGATTTGATTGGCTAACGTGCATCAAACTGAACTATTTTTTTTTCACTAGATACGCAGACTTCATTCATCTGAAGGTTGGCGATGACGTCACTTCATTCATCTGAAGGTTGGCGATGATGTCACTTGGTGTTTGTGACGTCACTTGAACTTGAATAGAGACAATAGAATAAAACATGTTGTGTAGATGATTTTAAAAATTTTGTTGTATTCAAGTCGGCAATTTTGCTAATTTCAACATCTGATAAAGTATGCTTAATTGTAAATAATAATTTAAAATGTAGGCTAAATGTATGTATTCAAATATAAGCAATATTTACAATATGTTTTCTACACTGATTTCTGCGCAAGTATTTGACCCGTTTGGAACAATTTGGTCAACTTGACAGAAAGGAGAATAATCATATGATAAAAAGAATCTGTCACGAGTTTCCATTCATATCACATGTACAATGTATGATACTCGTTATGAATTTTCCATTTTTTCTTGCCAGAGGCTCGCAAAATGGAAAATTCAAAAACTTGTATCATAAATGTGATATGAGTGGAAACTTGTGACAGATCCTATATTTATAAGGAGATGAAATTGATTTAATGCTCAATATAATTTTGTGGGTGTCAAATTTCATTGTTTTCTTCTCATAAAATATTTTCACTTTTGTAGGAAATTCTTTTGGTAGAAGTGTACAGAATAGAAATAAAAAAGGTCGCTGTGCGTCATTTTGGAAATCAGAAAAAAGATTTCGGTGAGTCACCTAACACTATAAATAGTCATAGTCATTATGGCATTTATTTCAGAGAGTGAGAGAGACAGACAGACAGAAAGACACAGAGACAAAGAGAGAGAGAGAGACAGAGAAAGAGAGAGAGAGAGAGACAGACAGACAGACAGACAGAGAGAGAGACAGAGACAGAAAAAGAGAGACAGACAGAGAGTGAGACAGAAAGAGAGTGTAAATTAGTGAAATTTTTCTGGAGTTTCAGGCCCTTTTTTTCTAGTCAGCTACATATTAAGGTCCTGTTCTCTAGCCAGCTGAAGTTTCAGGTTCATTTCTCTAGCCAGCTCAGGAGTTTCAGGTTCATTTCTCTAGCCAGCTGGAGTTTCAGGTTCATTTCTCTAGCCAGCTCAGGAGTTTCAGGTTCATTTCTCTAGCCAACTCAGGAGTTTCAGGTTCATTTCCCTAGCCAGCTCAGGAGTTTCAGGTTCATTTCTCTAGCCAACTCAGGAGTTTCAGGTTCATTTCTCTAGCCAGCTGGAGTTCATTTCTCTAGCCAGAAGTTTCAGGTTTGTTTCTCTAGCCAGCTCAGGAGTTTCAGGGTCATTTCTCTAGCCAGCTCAGGAGTTTCAGGTTCATTTTCATTTCCCTAGCCAGCTGGAGTTTCAGGCTCATTACTCTAGCCAGCTGGAGTTTCATGTTCATTTCTCTAGCCAGCTCAGGAGTTTCAGGTTCATTTCTCTAGCCAGCTCAGGAGTTTCAGGTTCATTTCTCTAGCCAGCTGAAGTTTCAAGCTCATTTTTTTCTAGTCAGCTACATTTCAAGGTCTTGTTCCTCTAGCCAGCTGAAGTTTCAGGTTCATTTCTCTAGCCAGCTCAGGGGTTTCAGGTTCATTTCTCTAGCCAACTCAGGAGTTTCAGGTTCATTTCTTAGCCAGCTGGAGTTTCATGTTCATTTCTCTAGCCAACTCAGGAGTTTCAGGTTCATTTCTCTAGCCAACTCAGGAGTTTCAGGAGTTTCAGGTTCATTTCTCTAGCCAACTCAGGAGTTTCAGGTTCATTTTTCTAGCCAGCTCAGCAGTTTCAGGTTCATTTCCCTAGCCAGCTGAAGTTTTATGTTCATTTCTCTAGCCAGCTGGAGTTTCAGGTTCTTTCTCTAGCCAGCTGAAGTTTCAGGTTCATTTTGTTCTAGTCAGCTACATTTCAGGTCTCATTTTCTCTAGCCAGCTCAGTTTTTTCAGTTTCAGGTAGATTCAGGTCCCATTTTCCCCAACCAGCTAGAGTTTCGGGTTCATTTTCTCTTGCCAGCTAGGGCTTCATGTTTCTCTTAGACAAGTTTCGGGTTATTTTTTGGAAAGGGGTTCAGTTTGGTTGACTTTTAGAAAGCATAAATGGATATGGATTTCTTTGTCCTAAAGGCCTTTAAATTATTTATTTTATAGGGCTCTAAGATGCATTAATTAATTTATTGATTAACATCAATATGAATTCTTAGGCCTCTGTTACTCTATAAGTTAAGATATTCATCTCAAAATGCTTTTTATACGCCCGTCGAAAAAGGTGTAAAACGGTTTGGTGTTATCCGTCCGTCTGTTAATCTGTCCATTTGTTTTAGGTGATAACTCAAACAAGTATGGCCCAATTTTCGTCAAACTTGGTATGATGCTTCATTGCATGAACCGTTCAGACAAGTTTGTAAATCGTGAAATTTCAAATGTATTTGGTGGAGTTATGCCCCTTTTATTGCCAAATATGGGCATTATGTACAAAATGCAAGAACTTTTTCGTATTTTCTTCAATTCCATTCAAATTTGGTATGGTACCACTAGAAGCAATAATGTTTAACATATATTACGGGTTTTGTTGTCTCATTTCAATTTTCCGCAAAATTGGAATTATGACCCTACGTAAACTAGTTTCTGGTTTCTTATGTTCAATTTTCTTGTGGGTGCAACTAGTCTCACAGTTTTCACCCAAATATTTTGCGATTCAGCATGTGTGATTGGTATCATATAAAGATGTGCATATCGCAAAATGAAGATGCATTAATTTTCACAAGAGTTATTGTCAATAAAGGACATTATGTAGAAAATGCAAGAACTTTCTTTATTTTTCATATAATTCCTTTCAAGTTTGATATGGTATCACAAGAGGCAATAATGTTTAATATACATTGTGGGTTTTGTTGTCGTGTTTCAACTTCCTGTGGCATTGGAGTTATGTCCCTTCGTGACTGGTTTTCATCACTTATCACCTGGTGATACAGATTGCTGTATACGTCATATGTATGCCCCCCTTCCAGCAAAATGGGAATTGGATTTGGCAGAGACGGGCGTATCATGTGCTCGAGGTACTCTTGTTTGACAGGGTAATATATTCAAGTACAAAGCCTCAAAATATGAACTTGATAACCGTTTCTATCAAGTTTCAAATTCATGGATGCAGGAATATAATGAATGGTGTCTTTGTCTGCCTGTATGCTGTCTTCTTCACAAGAGTCTGGGTTAACTATTTTATTAGTTACATGTATGATATCATAAACATCCTTCATTAGTACTGGATATTCCGCGACTCCCTGGCTCCGCGATGGAGTTGATTTGTTAAGTGTTCGAGGATAATTCTATTTGTATGGGAGTTTAAATTCGTTAATGGTTGACATTTATCCTATCTGTACAGAAATTTGAATTAGTTATTGGTTAAAGTTTAATCTATCTGTGGCAGAATTTGAATTTTTGAATGACAGATAGCTTATTGATTTTTGAATATTTTTGCTGAAAATATCATCTCGGATTACACAATAGCTGATTTTGACAGTTTTTGAATTTCATTATCATAAATATTAAATTGTATCACAGAAACTTTATTTCATCATTTCCAAATGCCATTCAATTTCTCATATTTAATTCTCAACTTTGAATTCATAAACAAGTTGTTATGGCAACAACTTTCAAGAGGAATTGTTCTAAATTGATTTGTAGCTGTAGACAGGGCAGGCTATATGAATTCACTGACTATCCATAGCCCCTGCAAGATCAGGGCCCAAAGTATCCAAATTTACTTCTATTCTCATTTATTCATCAAGCTCAATTAACTTTTCATTATTTTAAGGTAAAAACATGCTAAACCTATTCTGTAAGTGCATGGACATGTTTGTATATTGACAGCATGCAATTGTAAATAATGATAAAAATTATTGCTTATTTGAAGAAAACTTCAGAATTGTTAAAAAAAAAATTTGAGTACTGTACTCAAAGTATTTATTCAAATTTTACAGGAAAATCATAAATGTGATGCAAAAATTTATATGTGAATGATTAAAATTAATAATATGTTTCCTCATCACTCAAACCAAAATGTTTTATGAATGATTATATAATCAAAATGATGAAATAAATATTGGGCTTGAGTATAGAGTAAAGTTGGTTACTTTGAGACCTCCTACAATGAACTTTGTGTACTGGGACTTTTAAAACGAGGAAAATTTACCTGTTTACAAGTGCATCATGGGTTGTATGGAAGTTTTTTAATTTGATGCCTTATAAACATACCTTTCAAATTGAAATGTGAGAGATGGAAGCATTAGATTTCCAAAATAAAAGATGAATAATGAAAAAATTAAAATGGATCCATTCATATCAATTGCAGGCCTAACTCGAATAATTACAGTGCCCTCTGAAGGGCAGGGTCCTCCACAGTTAGGGATCAAATCGAGAGGAATATAAGGACTGGATTATTCAGGTTACTGCAGGCCTAGCATTTTCTTTGTCGTTCCAGAAAAATGACATTTGATACAATTAAAGTTTTATTACAATACAAAAAGTATTAAAAACAATTACAGTGAAACCTGTCTTGAGAGACCACCTGTCTTGAGAGACTGTCCCATCTGCCACTGGAATTTTGTCTCTCAAGACAGGTGGTCTCTCAAAAGAGGTTTTATCTAAAAGATTACTTATGCTAGTGGTTTTCGAAATGTACATGTAGTCTCGGAGGAAAGGTGGCTTCCCATGAGAGTGGTCTTTCAAGAGAGGTTCCACTATACAGTGTATTTACCCACAAAACCTTGATTCAGCAATTATCATGGAAGGGTCAACTACATGTATATAACTCGAGATAAATTATTGTTGGTCAATTTACTGAACTTTGTTTGTGGTTAAATTAGGGTTTTTTTCCCTCCCAATTTATAGATGATATTGGGGTATATTCCCAATTGCAAACCATATCTTTTTTTTCCCCAATTTTTTGCCAAAATTTCCAAATCAGTAACATAATATAACATCTTTTTATTATTTCTCACTTGTATGCTTATATTTTCAGTCATTGGTTTTCCTGAAAGTTGAAATATGGCAGCTTGACATAAAAAAGATAAAAAAAAATAGCAAAAAAAAAAAAAAAAAAAAAAAAAAAAACAGATGAAACAAAAAAAAAAAAAAAAAATTGAAAAATAAGAGAAAAATTCCCAAATTTTGAGCCAAAATGCAGCAAATTTTCCAATTCCAGTGCCACAGGCCATTTTCCCACAATACATAAGATAAAGCCCTGTGAAATTCTAGCCATAATGTAAGTGGTTGGTGATTTAACATGTTGTATTGATATTTGATTGTCTAGCCTTTACCATGTACTTGACAAAAGTTGGACTTGTATAAATTTGGCTAGGTGAGCAATTCATGATATGGGTATTGCGTTTTGTTGTTTCATTCAATCAATTAGTTTTGCGTCATTGTTTTATTCGGTCCATTCGTATTCCAACATTGTTTTTCTGAATCGATGTGCATTGTGTTATTCTTTTATCCAATGTTTAATAACTTTTGAACCATCTGTTACATTTTGTATTATCAATATTTACACTTGGAAATTGGATTGCTTAAGCTATCAATATTTCTTTAGCTAGAGGAATGCATCCCAGGTTATTGTACACAATGTTGTATGTGAATGGTTTCTAATCTATAAATATCTGTAAGCTACTTAATGTTTCAGTGTTGAAATTTTACATAATTTTGTGACAACATTCCGCAATTCTATATGAATCATAATCTCTTTTATTGAACCAAAACATAAAAAAGTTACAAAAATAATAAGGAATAATTATATTAAAAAAATGCACATCATTTTAACTCATCAAATTGTGGTCACAGTTAGACTCACCCAGAACAATAAATAGTATAGTCTACTGTCATAATTTAGAAGCGAACAATTTTTTTTACTTTGTATATTTATAAAACTATTTTAATTTTTTTATATTGTAAATCAAACTTCCCTGAATTCTGACAGTGGACTTAACCATTCTTTGAAATGGGCAGGTCCAAATATGACTTCAGGGGTTGATGAAATAAAGATGGGGCATATAGGATTTGCCTTGTTAAAGTGAAGAGTGTTTGTCTCTGTATCAGTCCATTGGGTAAAAACCATGGCATGACTTTACATGAAATTGACAATTTGTCCTTGACACATAACAATATGCAAAAAAAACAACTTCAAATTTAGTATTTTACATGGTAAATGACTACAAAGGAGAAAATTACAATGTTTATACCAAGTGTAAGACTCGTAGACATCGGTAATCTGGTTTATGTTCATGCTAAGTTCTCTCAGTAATTCTTCTGAAATTGACAAGTCTGAAATTGGCAACTCTGAAATTGATGACAGACTTTCAAACCACAAAGAAAAATCAATACTCGATCAATTAACTCTGATGTCATGTGCAACAACAGTACATTTCTTGATAGGTCAAACTGCCGTGTTCTCACTCTGAAAAATTTGACAATTGTGGTTTAAAGTTTTTTTTTTATTTTAATGATGTTTTAGTAAGCCACAATTAACAATTTTATCTTTTATAATTAGTAGCATCTAGATTTTGAAGTTGGATGAAAATCTGGCTACAATGTAGCCAAAATATCTGAAACTACCATCGGCCTTCCTCAAGTCAATTGGCAAACTTCTCTATAATGAGAACACTGAATTAATTTACACATATAATATTCAAAGGCATATGTACTGAAAACAGAGTGTTACATTTTTACCTGTTATTTTCCACAGGTAAAGATGTGTTGATAATTGATAATCATATTTTATCATCTTACCTTAGAGATTTTCCACACTCTTCTGGGAATGGGGATTGGGCCTTTTGAATTGTGAATTTAGGCAACATTTTATTCAAATTGGGAAATCAAGAAATACACAAAACTATGTGAAAATACAAAAATCTCTTTAAATTCATTGTCATTTGACTTCAACTGGGAAATTTTGATTGTAAATTGGGAAAAAATGCATTGTTTTTGCACCGGGAATGGGGCCTTATTTTTGCCCTGGGTGAAAGCGTGGAAAATCCGGAACCTACATGTATACAGATATACATGTACAATGTACTACATCAATCATAAACAAAAATATCAGTTTATTGAAGTTAAAAAAAAAACAACAAATAAATAAAGATTGTAAATTCTTGGAATATACAAATGAACTTGTATTAGATCAGATTGCTGAAGAAAAATTAGTATGTTGAATTCACCTGCCTATACCAGTATTTGTTCACCTTTTCTTGTAAAGACCTTGCTACCTGCTCAGGTACATGTACATCAACTCAACAACCCCTGAAAAACAATGGACTCTTCTGTAATTGAATGACTTAAACCAGTCCAAATGTGTCTGTAGGGGTAAATGGGTTAATATTATATAGTAACATTATGATATTGATTTTACATGTTTAAATGTTTGTTTCCTGTTTTATCTTTCCAGGATGTCTGTCAGACGTTTAGTCAAGAGTCAGCCATTCTACTGGATAGTTATTGTATTAGTTTTATTAAATACATTGTGCACAGCATCAGAGCATTATGGTCAGCCATATTGGCATGAGCAGTTTTTATGTAAGTTTCCGGAAAATTCAGATTTAATCGAATATATGCACCTGCTGTCTAAAAAGTTATATTCATGATGCCAAACCCCAATTTTTTTTTTCTGTTTAATAAATGTATATAAAAGTACAGTGGAACCTTGTTATTAAGACCACATACTTAGACTGGCCCACTTAAAGTGGTCTGATAACTGGGTTGGTCTCGTGGGTGACAGTCTGCACTTTTTTGATATTTGAACCAGCAGCTGAGAAAACGGTCCTAACATCATAACCAATGAAATGTCAGAAAACATTGACGAATTCTATCTAACCTACTTATATTTCTGATTTTGTAGATTTTTTGTGCCGGAAACAAAAAGAGTTACTCTTGCATGCTCTCATTCTCATATTAAATTTTTCAAATCCACAAACGTTCAAGTTATAAAAATAACAAAATCACAATTTCCCAAAATATCATCCTAAGGACTTTTTTCTCAATCGCTTTCTCATTTATTAAGAATTTTTCAAGAGACTTTTCTTAAATGCGAGGTCGTCTTTAGGCATTTAGGTTTCACTTTAGCCATATCATTTGTGTTTACATGTTACAATGTCTATATTCGGGTGAAAATATAATTTCATCAAATAAGTGTTTGGAAATGAAATATCTCACGGTAATTTTTCAAAAATTTTGACTGATTTTCATGTAATATATACATGAATATAATGTAAAATTTACCATGTGTTGACATCCAATAATTTCTTTTGTGTGTTTGATTATTTGCAAAATTACAACAGAATTAGAGAAAAGTGAATACAGTCATTTCACTGTCCTTCACAATAATTTATAAAAAACAAATTTTCAATAATGCCATCTTTTATAGAACAACGACACTTTAATTTTTAAAACCTTCATAATCTTCAATTTCTCTAGAAAAAAAAATCTCTACTAGACATTTTTAGATATAATTTGCAGTATCAAAATAAAAAATATGTTTTTTTTTTCCAGAAATATGATGATTTTCTTATTCTTTTACAGATTACACAGAATTTGTATTTTTAGCTTTATTCATTTTGGAAATGATCCTCAAAATGTACGGAATGGGTGTGAGGATGTATTTCCAGTCATCATTTAATATATTTGACTGTGTCGTAAGTATTAAAACATATCACTTTTATCAATGTACTTGTTAATCAATCACATGCCATTATCACCTGAGCTACATGTATTAAAAGCAGTGATCACAAGATTGAACCAAATAACCTTATATTTTATTGTCAATACAGTCCTGAGGAAATCCATTTTGGGACACATTAGCTTAACAGATCCCAAAGGACCGCAGTGCTATGTATAATTTGGATAACCCCTTAGAGATCTTAGTTGGTTACTTTGTTTTCGTTGTACATTTCTCATTGGTATGGAGATGTCACCAAATTTTGTTGAAGTCCCACAAATTTTGACTGAATTCCTGATCTCCATGCCAACCCCCATAAACAGATCTCTGTTCATTGCTTTTTGTTTAGTTTTGCATTTTTTCACTTATACAGAGACATAAACAGATTTAGTTGAAGTCCCAAACATTTTGACCCATGCTATATACCTATACCATGTAGGGGATGTTCTTTTATGTATCATAATTACCATGATGAGGAACTGCTGCATACCTAAAAATTTTTGCCCTGGTTATTTTATTTGCCCTTCTATAACAGAAAGCATATTCACCCTAAATCACCATAGTCACATGGTTGTCATGTATGTTCAAGCTTTAATTATTAAACTTGAAAATTCACATTCATTTTAAATTCGCCCTCTCATCTCAGGGCCAAAACGGCAAAAATAAAACAGGAGTGAAAATTTTCAGGTATACATACAGTATTTATGATCACTTCCATCTGAATATATTTCCAGATTAAAGATTTTGCCTTGTTCTTCTACATCTTCCTTATCCTTAAACTTTATACAGCCTCTGTAGCTCTTGCTCTGTATGCAATGGGACTAATTCATGTACCACATGATAACCGATAATGTTTGTGCGGTACTAGTATCTCCAATGGTGATGGAACGTAATTCTACGTAATCTTCTAGCTGGAATGACGTTATCGCGTGATATTGCCTGCTATCGTGATTCCATCACTAATAGAAACAATAGTCCCGCACAAACGTTATTGGGTATCACATGGTACATGAATTAGTTCCATTATCTTGAAAATGCCAAAAAATGATCCAGAACAAATGAAATTCCAATATGTAGGACTTACAATTTTAAATTAAATTATTGGTAATTGATAAGATATGTATTTCTTTTTGAATCAGCTGATAAGTATGAAATGTTGTGGTTTTTGTGTTTTTTAGGTCATAGTCGGTAGTATAGTGGAAGTTATTTGGTCGGAGTACAAAGACGGTGCGTCATTTGGTATCAGTACTCTAAGGGCACTTCGACTCCTCAGGATATTCAAAGTCACGCGGTATGTATTCACAACTTTTGGTTTATATGGCCTATTTGTTAAGTAAATATTGATCTTTGAATTGACAATGTCTGTCTGTCTATCTGTTATTTTGTCTGTCAGTATGTCTGTCTGTCTATCTACCCATTTGTCTGTCTGTCTACCCATGCATATGTCTGTCTGTCTGTCTACACATGTCTGTCTGTCTATCCATGCATCTGTCTGTCTGTCCATCTGTCTGTTCTGTCTGTCTGGCTGTCTACCCATTTGTCTGTATGTATATCTGTCAGTTTGTCTGTCTTTCTATCTGTCTGTCTGTATGTCTGTTTGTCAGTATGTCTGATTGCATCAACAATCTGGTTAAGCTGTTGTATTTAATTCTGTCATGAGAAAACTGTTCAGAGTATCATGTTGTTACTTCACATGATGATAGAAGATGATGACATTGGTTGACTTTGACCTTCACCTTTGACCTTGAAATTCAAATTTTAAATGTATTTACATTATATGATGGCTTTAAAATATCTAAATGCTTCACAATTTGGCCATTACATCTTTAGCAATATTCATTTGTGCAATGATAGAGATTTCAACATTATTGATAATAAAAAGTATTCGCAGACAACACTTAACTCATCAACCCATGAAAATCAGTGGACTCTTCTGTAAATCAGTGAGTTAGACCAGTCCAAATGTGTCTTTAGGGGTAAATGGGTTAGTTTTCTGTATTGTACACCTCAATAACCATGTACCAGACTGTATCAGTGTTTATGTAAATGTACTCAACGATTTTATATATCTAAATATAATTATAAAAAGTTCCACTTTTATATTTTTCAAATCTGAATATTTTCCTGACACTTTATAATTTTTTTTTCAAATAAAATATTCTTACATGTATAACTATGATCCTTGAATGATATTGTCTACATTTTTCTGATAACTTTTATTTTCTATTTTAATTGCAATATTTTCAAAATTATTTCACAATTTACCCTACTCATCTTATTTTTTTTGAGGGGGATTCAGTGCAAAATTCAATAATAAAAACTTATTATGCACAG
This sequence comes from Atrina japonica, assembly GCA_030159075.1. Classification (NCBI taxonomy): domain Eukaryota; kingdom Metazoa; phylum Mollusca; class Bivalvia; order Pterioida; family Pinnidae; genus Atrina; species Atrina japonica. Next base: position 141,618 of record BROG01000420.1, on the reverse strand, counting down.
AATAACTTTCCCAAACTAAAACAATAAGAAGATAGAACTTTTAAAAAAAAATCTTCTGAGACAAAGATATAACTTGCAGTTTTTTTATCATTAAAATTTATTCACACGTAGTAAAAGAAAAATCGAAATATTATTTTTGTAAACACAGCTAATGCCCCTTTAAAGTACGGAGGAATCTCGTCATATTGAAATCGGAGAATTCGAAATTCCGGTTATATCAAAGTTGAATGGCCGGTCCTGATTTTAATTGATAGATAATAGATAAACATTAATTAAAATTTATGTTATCTTGAATTCTGGATATCTCCAGAAATAGTAATAGGGGTGGCCGTGTGAATTTCAAGACCAAAAAGAAAGTTCATTGTGTCTAATTTATATTTGTTTGTTCGTTTATTTATTTATTTATATCTAACAGGTATTGGGCATCAATGAGGAACCTCGTCGTATCATTGCTGAGCAGTATGAGATCCATCGTCAGTCTGTTGTTTCTTCTTTTCCTCTTCATTCTGATATTTGCACTCCTCGGAATGCAAGTATTTGGCGGCGAGTAAGTACATTTCATATTTTTGTGATATTCCACAGACTCACAATTGTCCAATGAGTTATTGCCCGTTTTTGGCATCTTTTGATATTGTCATAAATGTTATTTTCAGATTTTGGAAATGTTCATCTGTGAATTTATTTACTGAGCAAAAATTCAAGCAAACTTTATTTGAATTGTGTATATTGGATGTGTTCTACGATATGGACCTTTTTCCGAGTTGCTCTGTTCCATTACGGTTGTACATAATACTGTAGAATCAGAAAATTTCATGGGGTTAAAATTTTGTTGCTTTTTAAATGAAACAAATCTGTTGACATTAAATTTTGTTGAAATAAAAAAAAAAAAACCTTCATCATGGTTTAAATGTGGATAAATGAACACAAAGAAATAAACGAAATTAAGACCACAAGAAAATTTTCTGATTATACAGTAGCTTATTACGCAAGTTCAGAGATAAATGCGGGCAGCATCACTTCCAGTTAAGCATTTCAGGCAGGCCTATATATGGCCTGAAATATGAATATCATGCAGTGCTAGGTGCCAGATTTAAAAAGTAGCCTACGGGAAAGTGATGACATTTATGAATCTTTACAAGACAGAACATTTATGATATCTAATTTTAATTGCTTGGAGATGAACAAACAAGATATCCAATGTTGTCAATGTAAATATTATGAAACTGGCAGAAGAACCAACCTTCATTTATTTCTGTTGTCAGAGTCACGTGATCAGGGTACAAAACTGAACAGAATGTCCCGAACAACTCAAAAAAGGTCAATTGAGTGTTTTTGTTGTGTAATATTGGTCAACATGGCTACTGTTTCTGAATTATAACACAGGGGTCACACCCTTTAAATTAATTATAAACAAAGCACAGATTCAGATTCTATCCTCAAAATTTGTTTGGTAAAAATCTTTCTGTATAGGGCGACATATACAGCCATTAAATGCAGAATTTTGACAAAAGTTTGAAATTAAAATACATTGTATTCAGTATAAATAATGGATATCTTTTTTTTTTTTTTTTGCAGAATGAATTTTCCTGATGGACGACCTTCAAGTCATTTTGATACTTTCCCCATAGCTTTGCTCACAGTATTCCAGGTTGGTTTTGAACTTTATATATTATTCAGAGTCATTATTTTTTATTAAATAAAACACAAATTTTCAAATTTCTCATTTTGCATACCTTTTATTTTGTCTGTTCTTAAAAAGTACTTATAGTTGAATTTTTATTGAATATTTGATTTGAAAATTGTAATAATGAAATGGTATATTTATTGATAAATATTACAGTGAATGACTTTTGTTTTAAGAGTCACAGTTGCCTTGATTCAACTGTATTTGGAAAAGGGTTTATGAATTAAGATGTATTATGTGGCAATGTTTACTACATGTAATAGTGATGGGACATTATAAAATGGAATCTGTCTTGACAGACCACCCTGCCATCTGCGATTGTAATGTGGTCTCTCAAAACAGGTGGTCAGGTTTTATTCAAAGGATTATTTAACCAAATGGTTTTCCGAATGTGGTCTCAAAAGACAGGTGGTCTTTCATGAGAGTGGTCTCTCAAGACAGGTTGCACTGTAATATGAAAAATCAATCAGGTTACTGGCCTCACCGATTCTGATTATAAATTAGACCTTCTTTCTTTTGAGACCACATTCTTAAAAAATACTTGGCTAAATAATCTTTTATATGAAACCTCTTTTGAGAGACAATCTGTCATGACACTGACAATATTTTAGTGGATGACAGGATGGTCTTTAAAGATTGATTTCACTGTACAACAGTGATATCTGATATTTAGAAATTAAATAATTGACACTACATTATGACTGCCAGGGAAAGGCATTTTGAATATGGTATGAACTACTGTAATTAAATTTTTATATAAAAAAAAAATGATTTTCAAATCAGTAAATTGATCTCATTTTCTTCTTCAAATTACAAAAAAATTATCGATTATGCTTTGAAAGTGATTACCAATCATTAATGTTTTAAGTGTTCTTGTTTGAACAAATAGATTCTAAAAATCTTGTCTTTCTCCTTTACTTTTAAAAAATTTGCTGCAACTTTGTAGATTCGTAATTCAAAATGTTTGGAGTGTTACATAAAGCACTAATAAAGCAAATTAGATTTAAATGTATTCAACAACTAATGAAACTGATCATATCAAATATCTAATCAATAACGTTGTATTGAGTGTCCTAATCTAAAGAGTTTTCGATTTCCATTTAATACCTTTTTCTTTCTATCTTTTTAAATGAATAATTCTTACATAATTTCCCATGTCTCTCATTCCACTCGGATGTTCATTGTACAGTGTGGTAATATATTCTTGTTTTTTTCTCAAATGATAATTTCATTTTCTCTCTATGTCCTGAATAAGTCGCATCAGGATCAATAAATTCGCCTTCGGTTATCTAATAGTATATCTCGGAAGATTAGATTCTGTCGCTAAGCTGTGATATAACCACATCACACATCTCTCCAAAGCATTAGCTTACATGGACAAATGACATTAAACAGACAGTTCGCTTTAGCGGAGACTCCACTTGTTCTGATGATGAATCACCATTAGCACTGTTTTTTTTTTCATTTTATACTAGCATTGTCAAATCGGTCAATATCTAGTAACCAGTTAACCCACTGCATCTCTGATCAAATGCTTGGTGACTTAGTCATGTATATGGTTATATATGTGACCTGCCCTTCTTTAAAACAGATCTAGAAATACAATAGAACCTTATTTAAACACCACCTTACTTAAGATGCCATCTCACATTTAAGACTGTATATATATTCACTCACTTGTAAAATTCTTAGTAAGTATTAAACAAGTCCAGATCCTCTCTTATTTGCCATCTTGCTAATCTTGCAACACATTTCCGATTTGCAGTTTAAATCACAATGAATTTGAATAGATTCTTGTATTTTCAAACAGTTTTGTGTGTATTTTTAGATTTCCCAATTTCAATAAAATGTTGCTAAAATTACCAATTCAAAAGGCCCTGGCTTCATTCCCAAAAGAATGTGAAAAACCCCTGTAATCAGATTATAGTGAGTCAGTCAGTTACGTGGTCTTAGTAACAAAGGTCCACTGTACATATTTTCTCATTTCATTTATACTTTTAAAATGCTGAAATTTTCTGAATTTTATGACAATTTTCTGAATTTTATGACAATTTTCTGAATTTTATAACAATTTTTTTTTCCAGATTTTAACAGGAGAGGATTGGAACGAGGTCATGTACAATGGTATCAGAGCCAATGGAGGGATCGGAAAGGGGATGTTGTATTCATCTTATTTCATTATTCTGGTCGTATTTGGAAACTGTATCCTTTATACTTATTAAGTCATCAATCCCTGAACAAAAAATGGACTCTGTTGTAAATTCATTAATTAGACCAGTCCAAATGTGTCTATAGGGTTGAATGAGTTTAGTTTAAATGTGAGCCTGAATAGTTTGCACTTGCTTGTGCTTAACTCATCCACCCCTGAAAAACAATGGACTCTTCTGTAAATCAATGACTTAGACCAGTTCAAATGTGTCTTTAGGGGTGAATGAGTAAAAATTGTGAAGATCCCTTCAGTCTAGATTTAAAATTTTACTATGTACAAAGCAATGTCCAGAGTTTTCCCTAGGGTTGAATTTTAGTGAGTCTCTTACACCCACAAGATAAAAATTTGTGAGTCCCAAGAAAAATTTGTGAGTCCCATTGAGTAACAGGGACTTGATGTATCCCAATAATGAAACAAATGATATCCTTTTCAGTCCCAGATTCAAAATCTCTTTAGTCATACAGAGTTATAGTGGGTCCTCAACGACTCAGTTTTGTTCATTTTGTACATCACAAAAATATTTTGTGTGTCAGAGACACAGAAAACAATTATGTGTAAGGGAACACTTTAATATCACAAGAAGACTAGAATTTAGGCAACTTTTTTATTTACTTGAATTAAAGATATAGGGAAAGTAGAAATATGATTAGGTTTAGGTCTACCAAGAAAACGGGGCACAGCAGGGATCAGACACCAAAGCAAGACTGTCTATTTTCCAAAACTAGGGGTGTACAGGTATGATGTAATTCCATTCACAGGATTATTTCACCAGTTGATTGACAATATGTGGTCTCAGTAGGCAGGTGGTCTGATATAAAGGTGGTTGTTCAAGACAGGTTCCACTATATTAGGCCATCCTGTTTTGTTTTGCCTCGGACTGAAATGTCGTCATTTCATTGGGTAAAAAGAGTCACGTGACTGCCTTCCATGGTTCTATGGACGGTCAGTAGCAAACAGTAGATGGCAATGGTGGATGATACGATTCACACATCTGTGTATTGTGGCAGATGAAGATATTTATTACATGAGAATATGTCCTTGACAAAATAAAACAGTTGTTAGGTTTGTTACTGATAGTCCAAGGGAATATGTCAGGTTGATCAAGTTCATGGAAGCTGATGAGGCGACAACCCGACATATTCCCGTGGAAGGTCAGAAACAAACCTAATAACTAATAAACATGATAATGGTATGTGGATTCAAGGGGGCAATTCAAATTTACATCAAATCATTCACCCCTGTGAATAGATTTTTGCACTCCTAATTAGTAATATGAAGTTGATGCCATTGGTAAAAAGAATAAAGTAAAACATGTCTTGATAGACCATAGACATCCGCTGGTAAGTTCTTTAAATTAACCTCCGTTGAATGACCACCTGTTTTGATCGACCATATTAAGATTGATTTCACGGTATATCATAAGTAGGGATTCTTGAGTTCACATTATTTCCTTGACAGAATTATAGACACACTGTTGAATGTGTTCTTGGCTATCGCTGTAGACAATCTGACCAACGCACAGGAAATGACCGCAGCTGAGGAGGAGGAAGTAGCTTGTAGACAAGAGGTACGTCACCTGTTTGATTTTTCATTGTGTTTATTTCCCAGTGACATACTGTACATTACCTCACCTGCATTGAAATTTATGGACTGATCAGCAAGCATTTCTGTATAAGAAAGTCAAAAGATATTGACCCATTCATTAAGTGACTAAGCTACATGTATATATGGACTTGTATATAAACAGTCAGCAACATCTATGGAGTTATTTTCTGAGTTTATGGTCTGACCATTACAACAGTGGTAGTTAGCACTAACAGGCTAGTGAAGAGTATGATATCATTTTATATTGACCTATCACTTAAATATTATCATGTTTATGGACTTATGTTTTGGTTGGATAAGCATCATCTATGAACTTTTATGGACTTTTCTTTATGGACTGTCTGTGCTAAGGTCACTATGAGCTGACTTGTGCTGTGAATACACAGGAGGTTGATATCATTATATATCAACTTTTTTTTCAACAAGTTTTTAGGCATACTTTTATGGACTTTCCTTTATGGGCTGTCTGTGCTTAAGTAACTGTGAACTGACTCGTGCAATGGCTACCCTAGTTGATATCATTATATATGGACTCTTAGATCATAGACATACTTTTATGGACTTTCCTTTATGGACTCTGTGCAAAGGTCACTAATGAGCTGATTTGTGCTGTGGATACACAGGAGGTCAAAATCATTATATATGAACTTAAGATTGTATGGACAGCCTGTGCTAAGGTCACTATGAACTGACTTGTGCTGAAGATACATAGGAGGTTGATATCATTATTTATGGACTTTAGATTTATGAACTGCCTGTGCTAAGGTCACTATGAACTGATTTGTGCTGTGGATACGCTAGTTGATATCATTATATATGGACTTTTAGATTGTAGGAATTCTTTATAATGGATCACATATAGCCTGAAAGTTGCCACTGACACATTGATTCTGAAGTGAATATCATTACATATAGACTTCTAATTACAATCATCATTTTTTTATACTTACATGTATGATATTGTCTCATGTTGGAATTAAATCATTATTTAAAAATTTATAATATTGCCATTATGATATAATGTCGATGTTGAATGTTCTGTGTTTCTCTGTGAATCTTTCATGAAAAAATTTCAGCTATACAATAAAAAATTATCAACGTTGTTATGTATCTACATGTATATATTTGTGAAGTTTCACATTGTTTGGTGATATTTGTGATCGTAGCATCTTCGTAACAGCAGCTGTATCTAAAGGAATGCTCTAATTGCGTAAATGTATCAACATTTCTACATGTCATATCTTGTGATGTAACGCTTTATAACTGTCAGGGGATCCGTGGAATTTGGTATAAATAATTAATCAATATTTAATCAAATATTCCAGATTTTCATATTTAGGTGGCTTGATAGATAAATAGAGCAGTGAAATGTACGTCATGTTTACAATGAGTAAGATTATCCTAAATAATAAAAAAACGGACAAAAAATAATTCTAACAGATGGATTGAAATAGATATATAATATACTTAGTCAATACATGTGAGCTTGTTTGTTTACATGTACATTTTTTGTTGTTCTATGTAATTTTAAGTACAAATACGTGTAGTTTAGAAAGTGAACCAAAATTATAAAAACTGATTATGTATTGCAGATTAAAATGGAAAGCAACAGAACACCAAGATAAATTATTTATTCAAAATTTGAATAATCAACTCATCGTTCCGGCTAATAGTACATCATGCATGTAAAGTTACAAATTTGGTTGCATATAAATTTGAAATGCCATAAAATAAGTGAATATTTATACCATACTAAAAAAAAAAAAGAAATGAATCATAGTCTGTCACTCGATTAGTTGTGAACAGACTATTTTTAGCAGGTCTCGATTACAATTATTTTCTGGTCCAGTCAGTGATAAATATACTACATATAGCAAAAACTACAATTGCACATTTAGGAAAAAATATGCATGATCGTAAGTAATGCAGTTTAAGAATAGAAAAGGGAGACAACTTCAGTGATATTTTGAAAAAAAAAACCTTTTAAAAGTCTTTGTTGTAGGGATAACCAATATTTATGTCTTCAAAATCATATATTTTATCACATTTTCATTATTTTATTCATAGCTATTTTATTTTATTATTATTATTTTTTTTTTTTACACTTTTGCAATAAAGTATATTTTTGTTTTGAAAAAAATGTAGTAAAGGGAGGTAATCATGGAAAATAATTCAAAGGGAGGTAATCATGATATTTTTTGTAGATGCATGTGTGTTTTCTTGTTTTTTTCAGCATATGGAAGCCATTAAAAATGATATAAAGGTCCAGTTTAGTGATTCTCCACAGGTTAATTTTGTGTTTTTTATATCAATTTTACATCAAAGGTTGCAGTTGTATTAATATGCAAATTAGATCAGCTTTAAATCCCTAATGTATTGTTTTGTTTTAGTAACTCTGGATTTCAGTAGCTAATTGCGCTACTGCTTCTATAAATTATCACCTGCCTTCATTTGTTTATAGACTGCTTTTGAAATTGTAACTAATTGTTTTACTTTTCTTTGAATTGACTTATTCACCCCCCTAAATACACTTTTGGATTGGCCTAAATCAATGGCTTACAGAAGAGTCCATTTTTTTTAGGAGTTAATAAGTTAAAAGTTAAACTAACACAATTTTCAACATGTATGATACGGTGTATGATGTGATTGTTGAGAATTGCAACAAATACTAAATAGTCCCAAAAAAACCCAAAACAAACAAAAACAAAAACAAAAAACAAGAAAAACATTACAATTTTTTTAGGCAAAACTGGAAACATTACATATTACAATGTACATGTTTTTGGTGCTCACTCATGGTGGTTTTTGTGAGGAATTTCTAAATCATGAGGATAAATTTACTATTTTGCAGGAAACAATCCTTTCATAAATAAAAGTTTCTATAAAAATTTATATATAGTTACAAATAAATGCATATTGGCACCTGAAACCTAACCATCTATGCTTTAGAACATGAAGAAATACAATATTAACTCACTGACCCCTGTAGCTACATTTGGACTAATCCATTTCAAAGAATGGTTAAGTCCACTATCAGAATTCAGGAGTGTATAATTTAGAATCCAAATTTCAAAATGATTTTTCATTCATTATTAACTTGTTGACCCCTGACTTTTGACAATAGACTGATTCGGGTGAACAGCTTTCAAAAACAAATACAAAATTATACTTTTTTCAAATTTATGGAAACACATGTATTTTTGTTTGGTCATATACTTAAGAAAGAGAGTGGGGTATTTTATGAAGCTGTCTTGTTCTCAGTCAGTCAGACAAGTAATAAACCTCAGTTAAATGATTGAATCATAAAAGAAAGAACTAGCACTTTGCTTGTGTGTTCCTTGTGAAACCCCCCCTCTCTATTGAAATAATTATGACCCCACCTCCTGTATCCTTTCCTGTGTGTTTAACCTTTTTATAAATCTTTTCTGTCCATACGTTTCAGTTTCTATGACCTGATGTTTTCACCTTTAAAGCCCTGAGTGTCCCTAGGCTTTGCTTCCTTATATTTTTTTCATTTCTAAGTGACGTAATTGCGTGTGCACTATGATTTGAAGTGACTATATATACTGTATATATATATATGTGTATGTATGTATAAATATATATATATATATATATATACATATACATGTATATATATAACTGCCACCACCTTGCTGCTTCTAGTTAAAATGTCTTATTGTGGCCTTATTCTGTTCATTGAAGTTCATAACAAGATTGACTATAATTTCCACAATTTGTATTTATTGTACAAGTTCCATTTAATGGCAAACTATCCAATGCCTGCACCACATTTATAAGCATTGTCCATTTATATTATATCTAAATCATTCTCCACCAGCCATGCATATGGTCATTAAACTTCTGTATAGCTATAAATATGTAAGTCTTTACTTTCACTTTTACTATAGGTAGAGTCCTAATGTCTTGGTATGAGTTAATAGCTCCTAATTTTATATTTGAACCAGTTATCCTTAGGTGCCAGTATTTTTGCTTAGAGTTATATACAAAGGAATTTGAAAGACCACCTCTATCATAAAAGACAAACTGTCTGGAAGGACCGGTTATTCGGAAAACTACTTAGTTGAATTATTCTTTCAAATTGTTATCACACTCTGGAAATTAGCTGTCTTAAGGAACTATACATCTACATGGCAGATGGGCTGATCTTCTACAACTGGTTTCACTGTACATTTTTTAAAATTTACCTATTGCTGAAGAGCTGAATCAGACCGCCTCTAATTATACACTTTAAACAAGCATTCAGATTTCATTCTAAAAAAAATTAAATCATCTACCTCTACTGAGCAGACATAGATACAAGCCTGTTTCATCTACCTTGATCTACTGAGCAAACATACATACAAGCCTATTCTATCTACCTCTAATGATGAGACATGAATACAAGCATACTTCATGTACCTCGAATGGACAGACATACATACAAGCCTATTTCATCTACCTCAAATGGGCAGACCTACATACAAGTTATTTCATCTATGGTACCTCTGATGAGCAGACATACATACAAACCTATTTCATCTACCTGTAATGAGCAGAAATACAAGCCAGCCTATATTGCATCTACCTTTAATGGGCAGACCTACATACAAGCCTATTTCATTTCATCTACCTTTAATGGACAGCCCTACATACAAGCCTATTTTAATTTTTATCTACTTCTAATGGTTCTCTGTGCTACCCAAAGTATCTCTACCCCAAATGAAATTTTATGCAGCCATGTCAAGGGGTGCTGTGCTTCCTAGATGAAATTTTGAGATGTGATGGCACATAGCAAGGGGTGCTGTGTTCCTAGATGAAATTGTGTGCACATAGTGTGTGTGTGTGTGTGTGTGTGTGTGTGTGTGTGTGTGTGTGTGTGTGTGTGTGTGTGTGTGTGTGTGTGTGCATACGTGCATGCATTTGCGTGCATGTGTTTGTATGATACAGTCATCTTTCAATATAGACTGTATATATTTTCTACTTCTTGATTTTTCTCACTCTCTTCAATATTAAATATGTTAGATATTTCTTTGGAAAAGACTTTATAAAGCTGATCTAATTTGCATGAAGTATAACAATCTGCCTTAAATATTAGTCACAATTTACAGAATCTCCTTGTAATAACTTTCCTCATTTCTATCATACACCTTAAGGTGTCGTGTGTGACTCTTGATAGCTTTTAACCAGCTGATATCTTTCCTAATACTATGTCTATGTGCTACTGGACACATATTTTACATCAGAACTCTACACCCTTAAACTCATTTTCACCAATCAACCTGTTTTCACTACAACAATTTTTGCAAATTTCACAGCATTTCTTTGATATATTCTTTGCTTATAGCTTTGGTGTTTGTTAATTTGTTGTTTTTGTTGCATTATGCATGTAAACAAACTCAGTAAATATTTCAAATAATTGAACACATGTTGAACACATGTCGAGAGGGTAAAAACTACTGGGTACATGTATGTATGATATAATGCAGTTGTTAAACCACTGGTACAGAAAAATGTACCACCAGGTACATAAATCTCTGGGTGTGCTCCCATTGGTATAGAAGTATATATACATATACTACCAAGTACAATGTATATAAACCACTGGGTATGATCTTATGTTTAAACCCATTGGTACAGAGGTATATAAGGGTCGCCGTTTTACTTTTTAATACCAGTTAGTGATATCACTCTTTCAAATAGGTGATATCACTTATTCAAATAGGTGATATCACTCATTTCCAATGGGTGATATCACTTATGCAAATAGGTGATATCACTTTTATAAATTCTGGAGTGATATCACCTATTCAAATGAGTGATATCACCTATTTTGAATGAAATATATCACCTATTCAAATGAATGAGTGATATCACCTACTCGAATGAGTGATGTCACTTATTAATTTTGTAAAGTGATATCACCTATACGAATAGGTGATATCACTTATGAATCAATGCCAATGAATGCTCCCTATACAAAAATAAAATATATTCCTGGGTCTAACAAAAATATGACTTGTGTCATCCTGGGCATTATAAATTATTTATTTTTTTGTTTCCTTACATTTGGTCCAAAGAATTATACAGGGTGTTTTAAGTTCAACCACTTTTAAAACAATTTTGTGCGGAAATCAGACCCTAGTTCAAAATGGCTCTGTCTGCTTTGAATGCTGAACTCCGTCCAAATCCTACAATAGACACGGGAGATGATTCAGATTCTGCAGCGCTGGGCCTTTATCACGATACTGTAATATTGTCCTTTGTGCTTTGTTCTTCCATAGATATAGGCCTAGTGATATTCACTGCAGATCTACATTTATGAAAGAAATGGGGAGCATTAGGTTTTTACTGTTTCCAAATTTGAATAAGTGATATCACTTATTTGAATAGGTGATACCACTTATTTGAATAGGTGATATCACTTATTTGAATAGGTGATATCACCTATAAAAACATATAAAGTGATATCTTCTATTTGAAAGAGTGATATCACCTATTCAAAAGAGTGATACCACTTATACAAATAGGTGATATCACTTATTCATTTTTATAGGAATACATAATATATTTTACCCAACCACAGAGACATGTAGGTATAGCTTTGAAATTTGTTTTGTCGTGGGAGTTATTTCAGTAAATTCTCATGCTAATATACAAATACAAAAATGTAAAATCTCATTTAATCTGATAACACCTACAGCATTGTCTAGGAAAGATACCGTAAGATAATAACATACCTTTGTATGTGTATAGCAAGTAACTGGCCTTAACAATTTATTTTCTATAATATTGTGTGCTTATTATACATAAGAAACTGGATGTTCTTTTATTAATTTTTTTAAGCAATATATACAATGGAACCTGTCTTCAAAGAGCACTCTCATGAAAGACCACCTGTCCTCTGAGACCACATTCTGAAAATCACTTTTGAGACACCACCTGTCTTGAGAGGTGCCACATTTTTAGTGGCATAAGGGGTCGTCTTATAAGATGGAATCCACTGTAGTTTCAAATTTTGTTCTTTTTTTAACCTGCATCACTGCTTAATATCAATGTCCAACATTTTTCATAATATTACAAAACATGGCTCCCTCTTTATAAAGCATACCATACAGTCCCATGCCAAAAGTGAGTCAACTATGCTATGCTAAATCAGTTTAAAAAAAAATAAAAATTATGTACCCAATGAAATATTGTAAACTTTTGCACATTTGTGTTGAAGTCTATGGACTATTTTCCTAAACTGGTTTGGAATGTGTCAGTTTTTTCCTAAAAACTGCAAATTTTTATAAGTCACAAGCGAAATTTACAGCATCATATCCTTCTTTGTTCATAGTAAGTGTTGTCAACAAAATACTGATTGCAAAGAAAAATTGTTACTTCACAGAAATAAACTTTCAAACTAATATCAGATGGTGATAAACAGACTTTGTATAACTATGTAAATTATGACAAGAATCGATGCAAGCATTACTTTGTGGCATGTACATGTATTTGAAAAACGTTGATTTAACATAGAAAGCTATGGGAAAATGGCGATAGTTGACTTACTTTTGGCACAGCTCTGTACAACCATGCATGATATTGATTACTTTTCATGTGTGATATTGATCACAAACAGTTGTGTATCATGTTGACAGTTATATGGAAACATAAGCTGCCAAAAAATGCTTGACATGTGTCAACTATCGATAAACAGAGACATAGAAAATGTTTAAGATAAATTAGTTCTATATTAATTCTGTCTTTAATTTCAAATGCTGTAAAGAAAATCAAACTATGATACTTTAAGTGCCTATCAGATCAATTTGTTTTATCTCTGTATTAAACAGATGACACCATTCATGAAATAGAAAATTATAATAAAGAATATTGGTTTTTTTTTTCCATCAGTCACAAAATAATTTTGTACTTCAAGGGAGATAATTCTTGATATTTATTTTGTAATGTTATTCTAATTCCCGCCAAGAGTTTTCAGATATATCAAAAAAATATCGTATGATAGAAAAATTTGTGGATTACTGTATGCATGGTTATTTCAATGAGAGCATATATTCACCACAGGTACTTGAGGACAGGAATAATTTATTATTATTTGCATTACTACTAAACACTATTGATTTAATTTTATTTAATTTCGAGTTAAATAAACTAGTGTCCATCTATTTACAGGCCCAACATTATAATCACTGAATAAAAATGAATTGTGTTATAGTAATAATTTGGATTACATTTTGTATACAGCTGTATACCGCTTGGGGTGGTCTGGTTGTGCAGGATACCACTTGCAAGTGCAAAGTCCCGAGTTTGATTCCATGTACCCGGTACATGTACGAGGTCATACCTATGAATTCATATAAAAAAATGTTCCTTTGCCAAGCGCTCAGCATAAGAACTGAAATTCACGGGTCTTTTGTATGACATTTAAAATCAATGTTCTGTATACTGTCAGACCTTGCATGTAAAAGAACCCCAACTGCATTGATATCAGTCCATAGCAGAAATCAAAATTTATAACACTTTACCTAAAACTGGTGATATCGCGGATTACTATTAAAATCCTCAGCAGGACATCAAACAAATACATTGCATATAAACAGCAGTTTGCTTTATTGGTATTTTATGCCACACGCAAAATTTTTTCATTTATGTGGTGGCAGCCAGTTTTTAATGGTGGTGGAGAGAACCTGGTTACATTGTACCTGGAAGGAAACCACTAGCCTTCCACAAGTAAACTGGCAAACTTTCTCACAAAATTGGTTTGGGTTCCAGCAGGTGCTCGAACCTGTGCTAGCAAGATGCTCGAACCACTAGGCTACAGAGTCCCCCAATTATACAGCTTCGTAACATCTTGTCATATTTGCATAAATATAGAACACCTTATTGGTATTTCCAAAACAATGCCTTTTTTTAACACATTTTGGTATTTACATATTTACCTGTTGAATTTGCACCTGTATGACATGTTGCAAGAATTCAGGTAAACATGTATATAGCATATATCACATTTTTGGCCTAGTCAATTACAACAATGCTGATAAATTGATTTCTTTAAAATTATATGAATTCTGTTACACAAGGATCAGTTCCGAGGTAGAGATATTGCATCCTTTCCACCAGCGTGATATCTATTCAGGTGTAGATTCTAAAGATACAGTCTATAAGACTCCTATTTCTCCTTTACCTGGCATACAAAGCATGTCATGGGATTGCCTTCTGTGGTGTGACACTACAGTAAAACCTGTCTTCAAAGACCACCTTTCTTTTGAGACCACATTCTGATACCACTCGGCTAAACAACCTTTTAGATAGTACATTTGAGAGACCACCTGTCTTGGGAGTCCACATTTCAGTGGCTGATGGGGTGGTCCCTCAAGACAGGTTCCACTGTATATATGCAACAAGCTCTGTTTGCGAGATGGAAGTGGCAGTATGGGTATTAAAGACTGTGATTTCTTTATACTTCACCTCTCATACACTCCCACCCTCCCTCCCCAGTGATTGAAAATGATTGGACCAACTATTTTCAGTTTGTATGACTCAATCTACCCACAGCCTTAAAGAAACTGTTCCACATGTTACAGAATTTCACGAATGTTTATTTTTATATTTTTATCTATTTCAAATTACATTTGTAAGTGAAAAAATATCATGCATGGTTCTAAAAAATGCATCTCAATTAAGACGCACATGGTGTGAAATGAGCTAAACTGTCTTTAGGTTGAAGTTATGCCCCAATTTTAAGTAATATTAAAAGTTCTGTAAATCAGGTGTTCCCCCCAAAAGGTAACTTAAAATCGTGGGAAAATTTCGGCCTATACCAACTCAAAACACATTGTGAGTTCCCTATATTAACTCTTGGAATCCCATAATTTGAAAATATCTAAATATAGGCTTTTTTTTTTTTAAAGTTATTTCATTTAATGTTATTTTATTTAACTTTTCAAGTATAATTGCTGAAAATATAAATTTATGCAAAAATTAAATTTTGACACTACACACAACTGTTTTTAAAAACAGCATCTTTAATTTTCCTAAAAACTTCTAAATGCGACAATTAAGGCAGAATTTGCAATTTTTATCCATTTTTTTCATTGGCTACAAAGTTATAACTCATTAGCATCATAAATGTCCAAAAATAGAATAAAAATCTTGATGGAAGTTATATACTGGTATGTATTAGGATATACATGTACCTCAGTGTGGATAGAAATTCACTTTTGTGCACATGACTTCACATTTTTCACAAGTTGGAAATAGTAGATGCCAGGGGCATCAGTGGTTAACCAGCACATCATTTTTTCTTTTTTATGTTTATTTTATTTTTTTGCACTGTGGTATGATGTTTATAATTTGCAAAGTTCAATCATAATTTTATCATCATGCAGATTGAAGTACCATCAATTTCATTTATCATCATTTGACAAATACAGGAAAATTAAAACTTTTGAAAAAAAAAAAAAAAAAAAAAAACACAGCTAATGCCCCTTTAACATTTTATTTAAAACCATTAAATAAAGTTTTGAGAAAAAATTGTCAGTTGATATATCATCTATCATTTATCATGTTTTATCTATTGCTGTTTCTTCATGTTTTTGTAAAGTACAAACCGAATTGTACATAATATTTAGCAATGTATATACAGTGTAAACATGTCCATGAGAAAAATGCTATGATCATCAAAAGGAAGGAAAATGAAATAGAATTATCAGGTTTTTAATTTTTTTTTTTTTTCACAGAAAGGGAAGGGAGATGACTATGGACTTACCAATCCAGGTGGAGGCCAGGTTCAAGTCAATATATGTCCGCCCTCACCACAAAATAATGGGGAAAACCCCAAAGTTATGAACTTCAAATAGTAAGTGATATAGTGTTTATATATATACAAGTACAAAAACATACATGTATATGACCTATGACCTGTGGTCTGAAAGTGACGATTATGGTATATGATGACTAATTGTTGAAACATAACTTTGAGAAGTAGCATAACACAATGAAATCAACATTATGCCTCCATCACAACAGGTCGTGTGCCTTTATGGGTGGCCTGCGGTTATTTATTGTTGAAAATTGTGTATGGAATGCCAGGTCATCGTGCTATTTTTTTAACCTGTAGGCCACCAGTAAGCATGTACAGTTGCTGTTGTACAGTCACATCAAATTACAATTCACTAGTAATCCCTTCTCGATTGTTCTCGAGCTGAACAATCTTAAATGGCAACCATGGCTACCACGATCGCCACAAATCGAAGAACACAACGTACAATCTCCAAACATGTACGGCAAGTTGTGACAGCTAGGCTCAAGACACTTATCTTTGGAAATGTTTCCTAATTTTTTGTTTGTTTGTTTTATTGGTGTTTTCGCTAAACGCAACAATTTTTGAATTATATGGCGGCAACCAGTTTTTAATGGTGGAGAAGAGAAACAGGTTACAACATACCCCACAGGAGACCACCGGCCTTCCGCAAGTAAACTGGCAAACTTTCTCACAAAATCAGCTAAGGTTCCAGCAGGCCTTGAACCTGTGCTGACCAGAAGTGAGACTCATGCAGACTTCATGGCTGAAAGTCTGATGTTCTTGAACGTCTTGACCACAGAGGCCCAATTGTCTCGTAAAAATATCTATATAGAGATAGATATTGTTCATTTCATTTTGATCTAAATATAAGGTACAATGATCATTATTAAGCATTTTTGAAATCTCTATAATCTACACATATTAGTTTTGAACAAAATAAAAATGCAAGACACTGTAGAAACACAAAATTTTGTGGGGTTAACATTTTTTTGTTTAAAAATTAAAACAAATTCATTGACATTGAATTTCGTTAAAATGAAGTACTAGATTTTAACATTTTATTGAAGTACTGTAAATCTGGTTTTATTCTCGATAATTTTATTTACACATAATTTTGAGAGAGCTCTTGCTCATGAAAATAAAATCTTTCTGTTATGATGTATGATAATAGTATGATGAAATGGGCATTAAAAATCGCAAAAATATCATCTCACAAATAATTTTACAACTTATGTACCGGTATTGCAAAAGTAGAGTCCTGGGAAAATTTCCCAGATTTACAGTAAAAAAGACTTATCTTTTCCATCCTTTCAGTTTGTTTGCCTCACTATGTTTGTCAATTGTTGTAAAATAAATAAAGTTTAAACTAAAACTTAAAGCTACACATACCGTACATTGCAATAATGAAGAATTTCATTTATTCGAAGGTATGTACTCTGACATTATATCATATTGAAATTTTACCCAAATTGTCTTTTTTTCATTCTGTTTTCCATTCAGTAAGAAAAATTGGGATGTTTATAACCGCAGGAAACAATAGAGTACAAACTACAATTTCGTCAAACGTTTGTAAAGTAATCGTTCATAATTACTAGGCGTATATATTTCGTCAAGTTGTTAATTTTCATTTATAAGTAAACAAAATAAAACCCAAACAAAATTTTCTGATTCATTTGATCGAAAAGTCCTTTTTCTTGTACCATTTCGCACAAAATACACACACACACACACATATTAAGCACATGTACACACATCTATACACACCAAAAATACATCACCTTTTTACCTAGACACCCACTTGTACATATCTGACAATACCAGCACGTACACACTCACATATACAAATGCCTAAACATGTACACACTCACATATACATGTACATACACATGCACTTTCACATTTACCTGCACACATGTCTACACAAACATACCCACATATATAACTCATATACACTCACATACACAAATGCCTACTCATACATACTCACATATACATGAACATATGCCCACACATACACACCCACACATACATACACATACACCTGCACATATTCCTACACATACACACAAACATGCACATATGCCTACACATACACACTCACAGATATATGCACACATATCATGAACACATGTCTACACATGCACATACTCACATACAAATGTATGCACATATGCCAACTCATACATATGTGCATATCATGCACACATGCCTACACATACACATGTACATAGTATACATGTGTCTAAATTATATCTGATGCAAAAACTGTTTAACATGGAGCAGAAATAAATGCTGCATGTGAAATTAATTTACATGAAACATGTTGTTTAGGACCAGACAAGCACATGTAACCAATAATACTTTGTGATTATATTCATCAAGATAGAATTAATATATAATACACATAATTGCCTTTGAAGTATATTTAACATTATCACCCAACAGATGTGACTTATACAGAGAATGGAATTATAAGGTTGTTAAAACATCTGTGGTAGTTAGGTCATTATCATAATGATATATGAGTCTAGATAGTTACTATCAAACTTAAATAGAACCACCAACCTTGATCTAGCTTTATCTTAATATTGGAAATCAATACGGTCCAGCTCAATCTGGTAAAAATAACAGCCGTTTACGCTGTTCTTGTTTTTTTTTATCTGTACATGCTTGCTGTCCTCTTATTAACTTTTATATTACTGATAATGGCCAGTTCACACATATATATATATATATATATATACACAGACATTTCACATATATATACAGACAGTTCACAGATACAGACATTTCACATATATATACAGACATTTCACATATATATACAGACATTTCACATATATATACAGATAGTTCACAGAAATATACAGACAATTCACAAATATATACAGACAGTTCACAGAAATATACAGACAATTCACAAATATATACAGACAGTTCACAGAAATATACAGACAATTCACAAATATATACAGACAGTTCACAGATATATACAGATAATTCAAAGATATATACAGATAGTTCACAGAAATATACAGATAATTCAAAGATATATACAGATAGTTCTATATACAGACAGTTCACAAATATATACAGACAGTTCACAGATATGTACACACAGTTCACCGATATATACAGACAGATCACATATATATATATATATATATATATATATATATATATATATATATATATATATATATATAATATATTATATATATATATATATATATATATAGACATATTATATATATATATATATATACAGACAGTTCACAGATATATACAGACATTTCATAGATATATACACATAGTTCACACAATATATACACAGCCTGTTCACAGATATACATAGACAGTTCACAGGTATATACAGAGAGTTCACACAATATATACACAGCCTGTTCACAGTTCTTAAATATATATGAACTACTTGATACATTTGAAACAATATATTCAATGATTACAACTCTAGATAAATATTTCACTAACAGTATATCTTTCAGTGAAGGCTCAGACAACCAAATCACGCAAAACAATATAAAGAATAACAAAGAAAAATGTGCAGCAATGGAAATGGACTCCAAAACTAACATCAAGAGTGATCTGGACAATATGACATTAGATACAGGTGAGTTATCTGCCCTGATAATTTTATCAGCCATGTTTGACTCATTGATAATTAATGACTAATAAATGTTAAAAGTGAAAATTGGTCAGTAAAATGACCATTCAACAATATTTTATGAATTCATCATTTCTTGTATAATTAATGATTGAAAATTAAAATTGCATCTAAAATTTGGAAATAAAAAACAGAAATGATAACCATATACACTTCACAGTATAAATATAAGTTGATAAAATCTGCATTTTCATGATTTGATTCCTTTTCTGTATGACGATAATAGAAAAATAACACAAAAACTTGTTTATGGTACTTTTAGTACTTTATGCAATCTTTCATGGGATTTTGATGTTGAATTTTTTTTATTAGTGAAAATACAAAAAGCAAACAAAAACAAAAAAAGAAAAAATTCACACAAATTTGTAAGGTCAGACCCCAGTTGATCAATTATGTAATTCACTGAGTAAAGATCTTAAAAGATGTCAGCATAGATTAAAATAGAATAATCAAATAAAAGAAATATGATAAAAATATATGATATTTTACTGATATGTACAAATTGTAAGACAAATGTATAAAAATTATGCCAAAATTAGAGTGTATTGATAATTTTATTTTTGAGTTTTTTCTCAATTACTCTGGGATCTTGTTATCTCAAACTTCATGGGACTTCCCTTTTTACTTCGAGATATCTGGAATTCGAGATAACAGAAATTTTCAGTCATCTTTATTGGACAGTCAATAAACTTTCTCAAGCTATTGCTGAATTTAAATTGGATTAAGGCGATTATTAATTACCGTTTCACCTCAATAGGAGTAAATGTTTTGTCTTTTGCAAGTAAACAGGTAATTAATTACCTCACAAAATGTAAAACTTTCACACTGAAAGGTAATTTTGAGATAAGAAGTTTTTTCCCGATACCTCGGACCTCAAATTTACTCTGAGATATCCAAAGTAAAAATAGTATAAATATATAGTAAAAAATTTGGACTGATCATTTAAATTTGACATAACCAGAATTTCAACTCATCCCAGATTCCGATGTTATGTTGTCATCCCATTTAATATCACAAGGTAATTCAAGCAAAGTCTCAAATTAATAAAAAAAAAAAAGTCCAATAATACAAAAGACGTATATGGGACACATATATTTACCCACATATATTGCATGAGTCTGTTTCATCTTTCAAATTTTATAACTCAGAGATTCATTCTCAGGGTTGAGATCATAAACTCCTATTTCATTCTTCTGTAAGCAAAAATCAATTTCATCCAATCACAAACAACGTTACATAGCTATGTGTTAGACTGATTAATTTGAGTCTATGCTGTCTTGAAACAAGCTTTACATATGCTATATAATAGTTAACATCACATATCAGCCAATCGCAAATGGCGTTACAAATGTAACAGTGGTATGGATTTATGGGATACCCAATCACTGCCTTGGGCTTTCAGAAAATCACAAAATTTGTAGGTACTGAGTTTTTTCTTTGATGTTATTTTTAATTTTTTTCTGCGTGTGTGTGTTTGTGTGTCTGATAGGAATTCAAATTTTAAACTGATTTTAATTTTACAGCCGAAAAAGATAAGGACAATAACAATTTACCACAAGGTACTGGGTATTTTCTCTCTTTCAATTTTTTTTTATCATGCTGTGGTTTTGATGCATGATATTGGTTTAATTCTTATAGATAACTTTGAAAGTAATGGTAGTTATTAATTAACACATCACAATTAAACACTGGAAGAAACTAACACAAAAAATTCACATCACAGTTACTAAAATTTGCACATCTGTAATGGTATTTCTTGGAGGTTTAAATTATCTCCCTTTTATCACAATTTTATAGATTTTATAGTTTTGTTTTTTAAAATTATTTCCCTTGATCAGTTTTTATACACCACATGTACAATATTATGGAAAAGGGTCTGTTAGTCTGTCCACAGCTTGTAGCAAGGCACATACCAACTTGTTGCACCTAGGATCCTCAAATTTGGGATACATACTCTTTATGGAGTAAGAGAAATGCCTTTTTTATTTTTTAGTTCAAAGGCCAAGGTCATGACCTAACTTTGTAGGAAAAAAAACTTGTAGTCAACACAGGCAAGGTAAAGACCAAAGAATTGTACCAAGAATTCTCAAACATACTCCTTATAGGCAGAGGAAGATGCCTATTGTTTATCAGGGTCAGAGTTCAAAGGTCAAGGTCACAAAGCAGCATTTAAATAAAATTGTAGGCAAGGTACAGACCAAACCATTGTACCTGGGATACTCAAATTTGGTACACATACTTCTCATGCTGAGAGGAAGAAGCCTAATGTTTTCAAGGTCAAAGGTCAAGGTCTTGAACTTATTTTGATGAAAAGTGACAAATCAAACCATTGAGCCTAGGATTCTCAATCATGGTACACTTATGCCTGATTGTGCCAGGAAGACTCTTATTGTTTTTTCATGGTCAGAGGTCAAGGTCAATGACCAAACTATTGTACCTGATATTCTCAACTTTGACTCACATACTGCTTATGGGGAGCAGAAGGTGTCTTATGTTATTATATTATGCCGCTTGTAGATTGACCTATTATTGTATGGCAATGTCATTTATTTGGATGTCACTGTAAAAATAAATCATGAAGGGCATTATATGCAGTGTGGGTGTTGCTCTTGTTTTTAATAATATACAACGATTAAATATTAAATAGAACCAACACAAGATTACAAAAACTTTTACTAAAAATCTACACATCTATCATGATTTTTCTAGGTTTGATTTATCTCCCTTTATTACTGTTTTACAAATAGTTTTCTATGAATTGTCTCCCTTTATCAGAGAATTACAAATGTACTAATTAGTTTGGAATATCGTACATCCTATAAAATCGTATGGAATTGTACAGATAGGAATATCTATTTATTTACTAAATGTCACAAGATGTTTTGTGTGACAGAATTAAATGGGTTTTAAATCAAAATTGAAATTTCTTATTGAAAACTTATTGGCAAAATGCTTTAATTCCTTTCATAAAATTACTCTATCAATAATAACACACCTGTGTGTCCATAGCTGAACCTCCATGCATTTCTAATGACATTTAAAACAATTATGCCAAATAGATCTACTGTTTTATTAACATTTTCCAATCACAAAACAAGTATGTGACACTAACACACACCAGTAACAAAGGGCACATAACTCTGTAATACTGAGGTCCTTAAATTTGAGAAAGAAATTAAGAATATGACTCAATGTGGAATTTTCAACCAATAAGATCTCAAAATCATTGGAGATGTCAGTTAAGTTTTTAGTTATGGGTGATTCTCAAATTTCATGATGGTGTACCATTGTGATTTAAATGGTTTCACCAAGTGTGCAGTTTGCTTCTCTTTTTCAACTGCCTTTCAGTCCTCACCTGCCTCACTTTTTTCTTCATTCTGTTTTTGTATTTGTTTCAAATCTATGTCTTAATTATGATAAAATGATACTATTTCACTATCTATGTTTATAACATTAGACTCTTCTATATAAACTCTGTGCAGTGTATTTTGTTGTAAGTCTAGTGAGATGCCTGATGAGAGATGACCACCATTACTTCTCCCCACTGTGACCACTTCTCCCCACTGTGAGCACTTCTCACCACTCTGATCACTTTTTATCAATGTGACCTTGAGTACCCAGTTCTCAAATTGTGAGAAGGCTCGGTGGTCACCAGATTGGACACATTATTTTTTTTCCTCAGAGATAGTCAGTTGACAAGATCTGACTTGTAGCTGTCATTCATTGTTTGATGCCCTCAAAAAAAAAAAATATCTAGGTCATTTCTTGTTAAAGAATGTGTCATCTCTGTGATTTAAGGTCACCATGGTAACAAACATTGTCAATTTCATGATCCATATTTATACCTGGGGCATAGATTGCAGCACAATAAAAAATGTTCATCTAATTAAAAAATCTTAATTATTCTGAAACAGAAAGTAAACAAAATGAGAACAATGACTTATCAAAAATATTGTAAAATCCATGGTCTCTGGCTCTGGGGTTGAGGTTTTGTTGAGGTTAGCTCCCTTTAGCCAATTGTTAACGACAATATACTCTGGTTGTTAATCATTTTTCAGGGGGAGGGGAATGGGGTGGGGGGAAGGGGGTTCCCTGCATTTTTTTTTTCTCATCAAATAAAAATTTGTTAAGTAGATGTGTCTGTTATAGACTTGCTGTCATTATATCCACTGCCACATAATATTATGCCACTATCACTTATAATGTTTGCATATTAATTATGTAGCCATAATTGACTCAGATTTGCAAACAGATAGTGATACAGGAATATTTAAGATTTTTTTTAGCACTGGCTGTATATCTGCATAAGTAGTACATGTATTATATTGCCTTGTATATCAACACATTTTTCTGTTATCGATGAGTAAAGTTATTAAAATTCTAGAATTATCAATTTTTAACATCAACACCTGCAGTTAACAGTACAATTATAACACTTAGTCCTGCTTCTGTAATTTAAATATTTCAAGATTTATTTTTATATGATTTGCCCCAAAACATAGGAATGGAATGAACCTGCTTTTGATTTGAATCAGTTTAAATGTTGCAGGAGGGTGGATTATATGATACGGTACATAGTTATTATGTAATGTAGATTATACTGGCATCATTACAAATGCATTTTAGTTTTAGAACAGTATACCATGCAATGTTTGGGTACTGGGGCAGATAATGTAGTTTTACTGTACAGTTTACCAATATTTGGGTACTGGGGTAGATATTGTAGTTTTACTGTACAGTTTACCAATGTTTGGGTACTGGGGTAGATATTGTAGTTTTACTGTACAGTTTACCAATGTTTGGGTACTGGGGTAGATAGTTTTATTGTTTACCAATGTTTGGGTACTAGGGTGTACAGTTTTACCAGTTTACCAATGTTTGGGTACTGGGGTAGATATTGTAGTTTTACTGTACAGTTTACCAATGTTTGGGTACTGGGGTAGATATTGTAGTTTTACTATACAGTTTACCAATGTTTAGGTACTGGGGTAGATATTGTAGTTTTACTGTACAGTTTACCAATGTTTGGGTATGGGTAACTGGTTTGGGTACTGGGATATTATTGTAGTTTTACTGTACAGTTTACCAATGTAACTTTGATATTGTAGTACTGTAACAATGTTTGGGTACTGGGGTAGATATTGTAGTTTTACTGTACAGTTTACCAATGTTTGGGTACTGGGGTAGATATTGTAGGGTACCAATGTTTGGGTAATATTGTAGTTTTACTGTACAGTTTTACCAATGTTTAGGTACTGGGGTAGATATTATAGTTTTACTATACCAGTTTACCAGAATTGTGTTTTACTGGGTACTGGGGGGTAGATATTGTAGTTTTACTGTACAGTTTACCAATGTTTGGGTAGGGTAACTGGGGTAGATATTATAATGTTTTACTGTATA
This sequence comes from Atrina japonica, assembly GCA_030159075.1. Classification (NCBI taxonomy): domain Eukaryota; kingdom Metazoa; phylum Mollusca; class Bivalvia; order Pterioida; family Pinnidae; genus Atrina; species Atrina japonica. The sequence continues at coordinate 116,225 of BROG01000420.1, read as the reverse complement.
GTTTTACCAATGTTTGGGTACTGGGGTAGATATTGTAGTTTTTACTGTACTGTACAATATTTTAACCAATGTTGTGTTTACCTGGGGTAGATATTGTAGTTTTACTGTACAGTTTACCAATGTTTGGGTAACTAGGGTAGATATTGTAGTTTTTTTACTATACAGTTTTAACCAATGTTTTTTGTTTAACTGGGGCAGATATTGTAGTTTTTACTGTACAGTTTACCAATGTTTGGGTACTGGGGTAGATATTGTAGTTTTTTTACTGTACCATGTTTTACCAATGTTTGGGTTTAACTGGGGTAGATATTGTAGTTTTACTATACAGTTTACCAATGTTTAGGTACTGGGGTAGATATTGTAGTTTTACTGTACAGTTTACCAATGTTTGGGTAACTGGGGCAGATATTGTAGTTTTACTGTACAGTTTACCAATGTTTGGGTAATGGGTAGATATTGTAGTTTTACTGTACAGTTTACCAATGTTTGGGTAACTAGGGTAGATATTGTAGTTTTACTGTACAGTTTACCAATGTTTGGGTAACTAGGGTAGATATTGTAGTTTTACTGTACAGTTTACCAATGTTTGGGTAACTAGGGTAGATATTGTAGTTTTACTGTTCAGTTTACCAATGTTTGGGTAACTAGGGTAGATATTGTAGTTTTACTGTACAGTTTACCAATGTTTGTTTAACTGGGGCAGATATTGTAGTTTTACTGTACAGTTTACCAATGTTTGGGTAACTGGGGTAGATATTGTAGTTTTACTGTACAGTTTACCAATGTTTGGGTAACTGGGGTAGATATTGTAGTTTTACTGTATAGTTTACCAATGTTTGGGTAACTAGGGTAGATATTGCAGTTTTACTGGTCAGTTTACCAATGTTTGGGTAACTAGGGTAGATATTATGTACAGTTTACCAATACTGTACAGTTTTATTTGTTTACTGTTTGGGTAATGGGTAGATATTGTAGTTTTTCTGTACAGTTTACCAATGTTTGGGTACTAGGGTAGATATTGTAGTTTTACTGTTCAGTTTACCAATGTTTGGGTAACTAGGGTAGATATTGTAGTTTTACTGTTCAGTTTACCAATGTTTGGGTAACTAGGGTAGATATTGTAGTTTTACTGTACAGTTTACCAATGTTTGGGTAACTAGGGTAGATATTGTAGTTTTACTGTTCAGTTTACCAATGTTTGGGTAACTAGGGTAGATATTGTAGTTTTACTGTACAGTTTACCAATGTTTGGGTACTGGGGTAGATATTGTAGTTTTACTGTTCAGTTTACCAATGTTTGGGTAACTAGGGTAGATATTGTAGTTTTACTGTACAGTTTACCAATGTTTGGGTAACTGGGGTAGATATTATAGTTATACCATCATAGTTTTACTTTACAATTTACCAATGTTTGGGTAACTGGGGCAGATATTGTAGTTTTACTGTACAGTTTACTAATGTTGGGGTACTGGTGCAGATATTATAGTTATACCATCATAGTTTTACTTTACAGTTTACCAATGTTTGGGTAACTGGGGCAGATATTGTAGTTTTACTGTACAGTTTACCAATGTTGGGGTACTGGTGCAGATATTATAGTTATACCATCATAGTTTTACTTTACAGTTTACCAATGTTTGGGTAACTGGGGTAGATATTGTAGTTTTACTGTACAGTTTACCAATGTTTGGGTGCTGGGGTAGATATTGTAGTTTTACTGTACATGTACAATTACTATTTTTATTACAAAATGTACTGGTGCAGATATTATAGTTATACCATCATAGATTTACTATACAGTTTACCAATGTTTGGGTACTGGTGCAGATATTGTAGTTTTACTGTACATGTACAATTTACTATTTTTATTACAAAATGTACTGGTGCAGATATTATAGTTGTACTTTACAGTTTACTAGTACTGTACAGTTTACTAATGTTTTGGTAATGGTGCAGATTTTGTTAATCATATGCATGCTTAAATTAAGTATTAATAACTCCATCTATCAATATTGTGGGAATTTCAGACATATTTTTTTTTCCTTTTAAAAATAAAAATAGTGATTTTGATAAATCTTTGCTATGCAACAGTATCAATGGAAGAAAATGAAAAAAAATTATCTTTTGTTGATACTTTGAAACTGGGTTTTAGGGAAAACTAGAAAAAGCAACAGCAACAAAAATTAAAACTGAACAATCAAATTAAAACAATAAAATTATAAAAATCAGCATTAGAGAGCTTGTACATGTACTTACATCTTTTTTATTGTTGATTTCTGGCTTATAATGAATTGCTAATTTCACTTATGTGTTTATGAAGATGTCATTGGCTACACGTGAAGTGCTACAAATTTTGACTTTAGCTTTGGATGTCAGTTAGTGATGTCAGCACTCTTTGATTAGTTTCATCCAAAACACAAATCAATTTCATGAAAAACAATGTATGATATGCATTTTGTGATTAAACAGACACAATTCCTTTTAAGAACGTCTCTTAAAAAATAAACGAAAACAGGAGATTTGGAATTTGAATTTAAGTAGCGTTTTACGCCATACTCAACAATTTTTCAGTTATATGGTGGCAGCCAGTTTTTAATTGTGGAGTAGAGAACCCGGTTACAATGTGCCTGGGAAGAGACCACCGGTCTTTCGCAAGTAAACTGACACACTTTCTCACAAAAATCAGCTTAGGTTCCAGCGGGGTTTGAACCTGCACAGACCAGAACTGAGAGACTCCATGGTTCAAAGCGTAATGCTCTAACCACTCGACCATGGAGGCCCCAGAAAATTTGGAGCCAATATGTTTGATCAAAGGAATAATGAGAAATTGTTTTATTTTCATTATCCAAATGCACATATAAGCCAAGTACAAAAAATTGAATATTTTCTGGAGAGCAGCAATAACTAAATAAAAAAAAAAAAAAAGGATAAAATAAAAGAGTGAAATAAAATAAAACTCTTTATATTTGATTATCATGTGATCTGATTGACTAATGGGATATACCTGTCAATTTTACAGATAGCAATAACAGCAGCCTTGACGTAAAAGAACCCCCGAAGCAAGAAGAGGGAGCATTCAGTGGTCCTAAACCAATGTTACCCTACAGTTCCATGTTTATTTTTGGTCCAACAAATTTGTAAGTACAAAAATGAAGTACGGTAAAGCATTAATGTTCAGACTGGATTTTATTATGTTTTGTGCCCTGCGATTATATCAATGGTTTAATGGCCCTGTCAGACATTTATAACAATTTGGCCCCAAAATTGAAGTATTTTGAAAGGTCAGTCTTCAGACTCTGGATTTATTATGTTTTGTGCCATGTGATTGTAAGGATAATTTATAAATTTTTGCCCTACAATTAGAATAAAAAAATAGATATTGACTGACAAAATTGTGAATCATTAATGGTACATGTAATGAAAAACCACAACTAGAAAAAAGAAGAGTTAATACTTTGTCTCTCCAAAGACCAGAGCCAGGATCAGAAAACAGACTTGGGCTGAAAAAGAAATCTGGATCTTTAACCCATCAACCCCTAAAAAACATTGGACTCTTCTGTAAATCAATGACTTAGACCAGTCCAAATGTGTCTTTAGGGGTGAATGAGTTAATAAATCTCTTATTTTTCACTCTGAGCATTACAAGTTAATTCAGTTGCAGTAAGTAAATTTCTTTGATACTTTCCTAGCGTACATGTATATCGCAATAACAAAAAATAATTTCATTTTTCAGTGTACGAAGATTCTGCCATTTTGTGGTGAATTTGCGGTACTTTGACTTGTTCATCATGATCGTTATATGTGCAAGTAGTATTGCCTTGGCAACAGAGGATCCAGTCAATGAAGACGCATCTAGAAATCGTATTCTGAACTTTTTTGACTACGTTTTCACGATCGTTTTCACAATTGAAATGATACTGAAGGTACATATTTTCCATCTTCTGGACTATCATCTTATCTCTCCTAATTTGACTCATTATGTTTAAGTGTCATAATCATATTACAGCATAGTATTTACCACTCAAATGTGATCTCTAAATACAGGTGGTCTGTTAAAAGAGGTTTTATTTAAAGGATTATTGAAGTGAGTGGTTCTCAGAATGTGGTCTCACAAGACAGGTGGTCTACCAAGACAGGTTTTACTGTACTGTTTTACTCATGATGATATTTAAGGCTTCAGTGAGGCTATAATTCAGAGTAACTAAAGGTGAACACTATAACAGTGACTCTAGCTGTGTAACCACAGCGACCTGTACTACAATGTATTCAGAAATTAAATTGATATCCTGCATAGCCATTTACTACTTTATTAAGTCTTTATTAGTCGTAGAATTTCAAAGAACATCTGTCTTGTGAACCCTCACTGATGTCTGCTTAATCATATACCATATTTGACCCTATAAGCGCCCCTCCCCTATAATTTAGGTTTACTCACATTTTTGCATACAATCAAGTATCTTTTCTAGCCAGTTAATGAGATGTGGTCCAGAAAAAACATAAGTAACCATGGCAACAGTTTATCTCTAGCCCCTAGCAACAGAGTTATGTTGATAGGTGTCCTCAGTAATAACTACAACAACTTTATCACTGTACCTTTCAAAAAAATTAACTGTTTTGACTATTAATTGATTCTAGTAAGTGCCCACCCCTTTTTACCAATTTTCTGTAGCACCCTGGGCGCTTAATGGGTCAAATACGGTACTCTATTAGGCAGAAGACTGATTCTGACCACAGCTATGGTTTGATGACAAGTTTGCAAAATTTCAGCATGACAAAAAAAAATTTATTCAACATACCTATACTAAATTTTAGTGAGATGCCAATCGCAAATTGAAAAATCTATGGTGAGACTATATCGACGAGATTTGATCTCCAGCCAGTACAGCAGAGAAATTGGAGAAATTAAAGACTTGATTTTCTTTTGAAAAATAAAAAAATTAAAAAGAAATGGTAAAGGACATTAAGAGAATAATTTGGATACAAACAAGATAAAAGTTTTGTACACATCCTCAAATTCTCCTTCATAAAATACAGATACAACAAGAACTATTGGAGCTTCAAATTAAAGACTCACATAACATTGACTTTTCTTTTGAACTGTCATAAAATATCACAAAATTAAATGACATTGCCTCAAATGTTGAACTGCCTCACATAAAGGACATTAACTACCTCAATATTGCATTGTTGAATTGTATAAAACACACTGTATAAAATCACATACTTAATGTATCGATAATAAAAAGGTAAAATTGTTTACCTTAATTTAGTCAGTAAATAATAGCTAGATGCATTCATTTTACAAAACATGAAAATAAAGTTCATGGAAAATGAGATATGATGTAGCCATGCATGAACATCAACATCAGGTTTTAGTTAGAAAAGTTTGTATGAATTCAAATCACATGATAAAAAAGTTTTTCATGTCATATTCTATCTATAGGTTGTTGACCTAGGGGTCATCTTACATCCTGGCTCTTACTGTCGAGATATATGGAACATTCTTGATGCCACAGTTGTCATTTGTGCACTTGTTGCATTCTTTTTCTCGTAAGTATTATTTTTATATGATACGATATTGTACAATATCTGTATATAAATATATATATATATACTTCATGCTTTTTAATATCACATTGCCATTCCTGTGCTAATCATATATCTAATATTAACCATATGTATACGTATATATGTGCTATAAGTATTATCTTTCATAATTTATCTATACAGGCAGTTCAATTGCATTATCTTGAGCAACTAGAATTTGAAAGAAATAAGAAGATTAATACAGTGAAACCTGTATTGGGAGACCACCTCTTCTGCCATGAAAATTTGGCCTCAAGACAGATGGTCTCTCAAGGGAGGTCATAATGGATAAAATGTCTACCATGCCATTTTATGAATGTGGTCTTTCAAGACAGGTGGTTTTTTATGACAGTGGTCTCTCCAAATGGGTTCCACATTAATTAATTTTATTTCAAGATTTGGGACTTACAGAAGGGACTGGTTGATATGTATGTTATAGTACACAGGTTTTATGAGTTATTCTAAGCTCAAGATAATGAAGTTTGACTGTAGAATTTTACTGTGTTTTAATTTCATATTAATCTACAAAAGTCTAAATCAAGGGTTAATGTCAATTAAATATTTTCATCAAAATTATAGCTCTTTTACACTGTGTTTTATTATTTATTTAGAAAGATTTATATGATAAATTGAATTTCAGGGGGCAACTGCAATTTACCGGTCGCTAAAAAGAAAAAGTCAGGGAAATACCTCTAACCTAATCCTAACCCTAAATCCTAAACTGTAAACCAATACCCTAAACCTAAAACCTAAACCCTAACCTTACCGTGATTGTTGCTAAAATTTCAAAATGGCGGCAGCGACCGGTAAAATGCAGACTAGCCAAATTTCAGAATTTGGAGTAATCATGTTTTTCCTTTCACATAATAATGGGTTCTCTTCTAAGCACTACGAAGGTTTTGATATTTTTTGTTATCTAATATAATCACTGGGATATAACACTCACACAGCCGTCAATCTAAGACTGTTGTTTGTACTTTGTTTTATTTGTTTATCTTTTTGTTTTCATTCCTATTTATGTTTAATTGTAACTATAAAATCACAAATTTTTTGTGCTTGTGAATAATCTATATTTGCTAATTTCTTTGTACAGAAACACATGGATACAGAAAAAACAGCGATAATTCAAAAATAATTTATATTTTCTTTCGTCATAATTAATATATTACATGTCATAAGAACGAACAACACATGACATGTAAGCAGGTCATACTTTGCCTTTCAAGATACAAGAAATGAGCTTTTCCAGTGTCCAATACATTGTATATAGTTTAACTCATTAAGCTCCTGTAGCCACATTTGGACTGATCAACTTAAAAGGATGGTTGAGTCCACTGCCAGAATTCAGGGGTGTATGATGTAAAATCTAAATTCCACAAAACTTCCTCATGCAATATTAACTTGTTCACCCCCGAATAATGACAGTAGACCATATGATTTATTGATTTGGGTGAGTCCATATGTGAGCACAGGGGTTGATGTGTTAATGGTGCCTCATCATTTGCAGAATGTTTTATTTAACTTGTGAAAAGTTTATTTTGGAAATTTTAGATTCAGGTCAACATAATGGTTGTTGATTATATTTACCGGTCTTTTCTTGTTTCACTTAGCTTTGCTGGTGTTTATTTACACCTGCACACCTAACAGTTTTATCAATTTTATGATGGCTGCCAGTTTTTAATGGTAGAGTAGAAAAATCGGGTACGATGTACCCTGGAAGAGAATACTTGTCTTCCGCAAGTTTCACACAAAATCAGCTTAGGGTTCAGGTGGGCTTGAACCCGTGCCAACAAGAGGTGAGAGACTTCATGGTTTAAAGCGGGAGAGCTCAGACTGACCAAGTGACCATGGAGACCCAAAATGGTTTCGATTATGTGGCTGCAGAACATGTTCATAATGATGGGTGCAGGAAATCCAGGTGACAGTGCAATCAAAAGTGAACTGGCAAACTTTCCCATATAATTAGCATGAAATCATAAACACCTCACACCAACAGCCAAACAAAAGATGGAAAACCTTGCTGTTTAAGAAGTAGGATGGTTCATAGACAGTCACTGGTTTCAAACATTGTTTCATTTTTTTTAATTTTTTTTCAAAATTTGACATGCAAATCTTTTATGAAAGCTTTGATTTCTTTATTTTTTGAAACTTGAGAACTCAGAAATACTTTATATAACTCACGTACTGTGATCACCACAGCATCTTCTGAACCCCAGATGTTGGTAACTATAGCATTACCATGACTACAAGTTCCAAAATACTTATAGAAAGGCAAAATATGACATACATATACACATATAATATATACCATTATCTCTTATTGTAATTACTGAACATTCATGTGTTTCTGTTTTTTATCTGCCATATTTGATTTTAATACTTTCATCTTTTCCTATTCTTATTCACATTTGTTTCTGCAGAAATGCTAACATTCTTAGGTAAGTTGTTCCTAGTAGAAGTTGTTACAAACCAAGTGATTCTTATTTCCACCAGCAGTAGTCACTTAAACCCCTCAACCAATCACTACCTTACCCATAATTCCCTTTTGTGTTCCATGGCAACATCAAAAATTCATCTCATGTGAAACCTAAATATCATTGAATCTCTATGACAAGAGGCAAAGAACCATTAACGGAGGCTCTGAATGTGTGCATAGAAATCATAATAGAACTATACCATGTACATCTTTCCATGGACAGTTCCTGAACAATCTGTGGAACTCTTCATTGAAGCTATTTAGAGATAGAAAGTTCGTATTTAATGGAGGTCTAGTATATGTGCCCAGAAAACTACATGGAACTTGCCCATGTACCCATGGCACTTTTGTGTTGATGGAGGCTCCATGTAAAATGTAGGTCTTCCCTAAAACTTTATAGAATATATTTCATAACATGGATGTTTGAATATGAAATGTATGTCACCAGTAAGAAGATCAGTTCCCATTAAGATCTTTTCACTTATAGGTTGATATCACCAGCTTTAAGTTAAGTTCCAAAAATTTTGATCTATGCTATGGATTGGTAAAGTGTAGTGAGAGTTAAGTCTTTCTTATGAGCAGAAACCACATATATTAACTTTTTTCTAGGTCCTTCATTATTATCAAATAGACACTTGTTTGATGGAAGACAAACCTTTCTTTTACTAGGCATCTAAGATTTACATGTGGTTATTATTATAGTGCAACTTTTCACTGAAATTAAATTTGTTCAATCTGTTGTAATAGTTTAATAGAGTGATTCTTCACAAGTAGTTTTTGGTCTTCACCACTTCAGCAAACAATGCTGTCCACATTTGACCTATGTACCTAAACACATCTGAAGCAGCTGATGTTCACCTCTGACTTATTTGTACCTAAACACATCAGAAACAGTTGATGTTCACCTCTGACTTATTTGTACCTAAACACATCAGAAACAGTTGATGTTCACCTCTGACTTATTTGTACCTAAACACATCAGAAACAGTTGATGTTCACCTCTGACTTATTTGTACCTAAACACATCAGAAACAGTTGATGTTCACCTCTGACTTATTTGCACCTAAATTTGTCAGAAAAACAGTTGATGTTATAACCTCTGACTTATTTGCACCTAAACACATCAGAAACAGTTGATGTTCACCTCTGACTTATTTGTACCTAAACACATCTGCAACAGTGATGTTAACTTCTGACACATGTACCTAAACACATCAAAAACAGTTGCTATTCATATCTGACTTATTTGTACCTAAACACATCTGAAACAGTTGATGTTCACATCTGACTTATTTACATGTTTACCTAAGCATTTGTACAATTGTCTTAAAAACATTGAACACTTATAAGAGACAGGTGCTGTTTACAACTGTCTTACAAACATTTAACACTTATAGAACAAGTGCTGTTTACAACTGTCTTACAAACATTTAACACTTATAGAACAAGCACTGTTTACAACTGTCTTACAAACATTTAACACTTATAGAACAAGTGCTGATTACAACTGTCTTACAAACATTTAACACTCATAGAACAAGTGCTGTTTACTTCTTTTTTACAAAGACTTATAGAACAGATGCTGTTTACTTCTTTTTACCAAACACTTATAAAAAAGGTGCTGTTTACTTCTTTTTGTCAAACACTTATAGAACAGGTGCTGTTTACTTCTGTCCTATCAGTAAACACCTCTAATCCAGTTCTATTTACTGTTATCTTACCAACCATAAACACTTCTAGAACAGTTGATGTTTACTGTTAACACTTGTGAAAAAAATAACATGTTTGTTGTCTAGTTAATTAAACAAATTATTTGAATTCTATGCTGCCTAGCATAAATATTCTTTCATTGTTGATTTCACTTCTGTCACTCAAACTTTAAACACTTGTAAGATTTTGATTTCACTACACAAGTCTTAACTATTTTTAACACTTTAAAATATCAGTATTCACACCTATATTTTATAAATCTTAAACAATCATTAAATTTTCAGCATTATCACTTTAAACATACCTTGTATCTAGCACGTCTTAAACATATTAAAAAAAAAACCTAAAACACTACAAACAGGTACAAGACTATATATAGTCACACATTTGCCTCTGCAGATGTTATTATCAAAGTTTAGCACAAGATATCACCATCTAGCACTGATTGTTTTACATTGGCTAGTCTAGGCTAGTCTAGCACATTTTATCTACTTGATGTCACAGCAGTTAATTATTATAATAGATGGCATATTATGCTAGCATAGCACGCTTTGATTACTTGGGTGTCATAGTAGATAACTGTTGCGATAGAATGCTTGTTACGCTAGCATAGCACGCTCTGGCTACTTGCTATCAGTTGCTATTGTAGATGACTTGTTATGCTAGTGTGGTAAATTTTAAATACATGATGTCACAGCAGTTAGCTTTTATGATACATGGCTTCTTATGCTAGCATAGCAAACTATATACATGATGTCACAGCAGTTAGCTTTTATGATACATGGCTTTTTATGCTAGCATAGCAAACTATATACATGATGTCACAGCAGTTAGCTGTTGTGATAGACGGCTTGTTATGCTAGCATAGCAAACTATATACATGATGTCACAGCAGTTAGCTGTTGTGATAGACGGCTTGTTATGCTAGCATAGCACACACTGATGACCTGATGTCACCTTAACTAACTGGTATTGTAGGTCCCTTGTTATGCTAGCATGGCATACCTTAAATACTTGATATCACAGCAGTAAACTGTTGTGATAGATGGCTTGTTATGTTAGCATAGCACACACTGGCTACATGATGTCACACAGTTAACTGTTGCGATAGATGGCTTGTTATGTTAGCATAGCATACATCGATGACCTGATGTCACAGCAGTTAATTGCTGTTGTAGACATCTTGTTATGCTAGCATAGCAAACTTTAAGTACATGATGTCACAGCAGTTAACTGCTGTGATAGATGGAGTGATATTCTAGCATAGCACATTTTGACAATTCACTGTTACAGGATGCTACTGTTATGATAAAAAGCTTGTTTGTTTTTTCTATCATTTTTTTTACCTCTTCTTTATCTATTTATTCGTAAATTGTAAGTAATACAGAATAGCATGTCAACCAGCTTTGTAAATAAGAAATCATTGCTATTTAAAATGTCAACATTAGCCTGCTTTTTGTAACAAAAATAATCATTTATACAAGCTGCAGTGGTAGGTCATAGTTTCTATATCTTTTTTACTAATATTTCAGCAATGCTTATTCACTATGACCAGATATCATGTTTTTAGTAGGACCTAACTTCATATACATGTAACTTTTAACTTGTTTACCCCTAAAAACATATTTGGACTGGTCTAAGTCATTGATTTACAGAAGGGTCCATCGTTTTCAGGGGTTGATAAGTTAAGGTTACATGTATATCTAAAACATTTCACAGTTAATTTCTTGTGCAGCTTTTTACGGGCATTTAAAGTTTATTTTACTTCTTGTGGCCTTTTCTGTCTTTCTTTCTCTCTCTTTGCAATTCTCATTCCATCTGAGCTCCATTTCCAGGTTGTGTCCCCTCCCTCCCCTCTCTCTCTCTCTCTCTCTCTCTCTCTCTCTCTCTCTCTCTCTCTCTCTCTCTCTCTCTCTCTCTCTCTCTCTCTCTCTCTCTCTCTCTCTCTCTCTCTCTCTCTCTCTCTCTCTCTCTCTCTCTCTCTCTCTCTCTCTCTCTCATCCCCTGCTCCTCTCTCCTTGCCCCTCTTTCTCCCCCTCCCCTGGAATTTTCCATTTCAAAATTCCATCTAGACCTGTGTATGGCCTAAGTGTTTTGGCACCAAAGCTTCCATGAAACCCCTGTCTGTTGTCTCTGTCTATTTAGCACCCAGTTAAATGTAGTTGACTATAGTAAATTGTAATGCACAGAAAATAATAATAAGTTGATAATGAAATAAAAAAAAGTGAGCAAAGAACTGCAGACATCAAACAATTTTCAGGATTTGTTGATGTATTTGAAAATGTATATCTATACCCATAATTCTATATCGTCTTATTGCCGAAAAAATGTCAGCGATATTGTCAATATATATATATATATATATAAAATATATCTTAATTTTGTCTCTCTTGTTGAAAATTATAAGTATGCCAGGGATATTGTGAAAATAAACATTTTACTCATTATTTACTCAATCAGTTCCATTACTTGTCATAAAATGTCCAGGGTCCTTATTTTTTCAACATTCAACTGCTATATGTATAGACTCCATCTCTGAACACGCTGAATGCTGTCTTTTCAATGACAAAAAATCTACAGGGAAATAGTCAAAACCATTTGTCAATGTCTAACATACTCATTCCATTCTGTTTTTGCCTTGAACTGCCCCCTTATTCTACAACACCGGTCATTGTACCAATAAATAGTACAGAAAGAAGGTTAACTAAGAATTCCTTGCTGTTTTAAGCACTATGTTCATGTTCTCACTGCTGTCAGACAGAAACAGGAAGTTTGCTTTAAATGACACCTAGTGGCAATTCCCATATGTAATGGTAGTCCATATTGGATATTTAAGAGTAGTCTAGCTATTTCAATACAAGGGGAGATAATTCCTATAATGATAATAATAAATCTCCCTTCTTTAACTCATCAACCTATGATAAACAATGGACTATGCACTTAATCAATGACTTAGACCAGTCCAAATGTGTCTATAGGGGTGGATGAGTTATGTTGATTGTGAAGTCATTGATTTCTGAAGCAATACCCAGGAAATAATTGCAGTGTAGATCAGTGCTTTTCAGAACCATGTGTTATTATTAAGGGGTATATGGTTTCCATCCCTTATCTATGGTGATTTCTGAATCCCACCCAGTAATATATTTTTCCATTTTCAATTTGTTTGAGTTATCATTAATTTTCAAAAGTTTAAAAATAAAGATTTTATATCTTCATATATATATTTTTTATATACATAGATAATGAATATGGTATTATCATTTAAAATGTATAATTTTATCTTCTGTTGCAAATATTTAAACTAATTCTTTCTGACTTTTTTTTCTTTTTGCTTATCAACTACATTAAACCATATATATATGAATCTATTGCAGATTTAATACTCGTTTTAATATCTTTCTATTTGAATCTGTTCGGGAATATTTATGTTCACAATATTTCTGATAATATTCATAATTGTGTTGTTAGGAAAATGTCAGTTGTCTCCCTTGTACCTAGAATTAACTAAAGATTATTTTATTTTAATTACAGCGGAAGCGCAAGTAAGAATCTAAATACCATAAAATCGTTAAGAGTTCTGCGTGTATTACGACCACTGAAGACCATAAACAGAGTTCCGAAACTAAAGGTACAAACTCTTTTAATTCATGAATATAATTACATGTACAGTTAAACCTGCTTTAGCGACCACCTGTGTATAATGACCACCTGGTCAAAAAGTTCTTTTTTTTATGTCCCCAATAGAACTATCTGTGTACAAATCAACCTCTATATAAAGACCATCTCCCTATAAAGACTGGTTTTGTTATGTCCCTAAGCAGGTCGTTATATACCCAACTAATTCAGAAACAAGTATATTCATTTAAGAATGTCTCCAATATTCTCATTTCAGGCTGTTTGACCTACTCACTGAGTGGTCAACTTGTTATAGAATGATTCCAGTATTCTCATTTCATGCTGTTTGAGCATGTCACTTAATGGTCAACTCATTATTGAATGTTTCCAATATTCTTATTTCAGGCTGTGTTTGACTGTGTGATCAACTTAAATATGTCTCTCATATTCTCATTCAGACTGTTTGACCGAGTCACTGGGTGGTCATCTCATTATAAAATGATTCCTATATTCTTATTTCAGGCTGTGTTTGACTGTGTGATCAACTTAAATATGTCTCTCATATTCTCATTCAGACTGTTTGACCGAGTCACTGGGTGGTCATCTCATTATAAAATGATTCCTATATTCTTATTTCAGGCTGTGTTTGACTGTGTGGTCAACTCATTAAAGAATGTCTCCAATATTCTCATTGTGTACATGCTTTTCCAATTCATCTTTGCTGTGATAGCTGTACAGTTGTTTAAAGGAAAGTTTTTCTACTGCACAGATGAATCAAAAGAAACTCGTGAGGAGTGTCAGTGAGTATATAGTTATTTCATAAACCACTGAAAATTAATGGACTCTTCTTCAAATCAGTAACATAGCCTAATCCATTTGTGTTTACAGGGGTAAATCTAATCGCTCATGTTCAGAGGTTGTTATTCTCAGTTGTAATAAAAATATGATATTTTATTTAATAGTGGTAGATATGGTTTTAGTCAATTGTCTTTCTCCCACCTTGGACAAGCATTTCTCCCATACTTGCCCGAAAAAGACAATGATTACCCATGAAAAGATAACTCTGTCTTTCCGTTGGTAGAAAAAATCAAAACAACTTATTTGGTAAACACAGTTAATGCCCCTTTAAGAATTGTGACTTACGACCAAATCAGGTCCTGTCTTTAAGACTTGCGAGACGTAGTGCTTAGACCTAAGTTATTGTTGTTGTAACTTTTGTTTGTAGATCCAGCAGTTATATAAGTATTCATACACTATTGAAATCTTATTTTAAAATATCTGAATATGTCTTAGACTTGATTTTAAGTTTGGTATTGAATTTGATTAATATATGATTAAAAACTTTGGATTTGTTTATAAAAAAAACCCGACCACCTGGTCTTCTACAAAACGACCTCAGTGAACCTTTTTAAAAAAAAATATCTTAATCAGTTCAGGAGTTACTTTTTCCCCATTAACAAATTGTACATGTATTATCCCAGTAGATAGTATTCTGAATCAGCCAATAATTTGATTGGCCAGATGACTCTAGAGATGACCTCTATGACCTTTATATCAAACATGACAATTAAAGTTTATTTCTGTTTTAGGGGTCAGTATTTCTCATACAAATCAGGATCGGACACACCAGAAGTGAAGGATCGGGAATGGAACAGACACGATTTTCATTATGACAACTTGCTGAACGCAATGTTAACATTATTTACCGTCACAACAGGAGAAGGATGGCCAGGGTGAGTAGGAATCTTTATAAAAATCCAAAAGGAAACAGAAGCATTGGTATTGACAAAACACATTTTCATGTACCATAAATTGAGATATTTTGGCGTTGCTAAAATTTGGCCAGTTTGGTCATAAAATGAAGGGTTATTTTTTGGCCAGTCAAATTTTGGCCATTTATGTATATATCATGTTTAAATTTGGCCTATCATCAAACCTTGGTCTTACCGTATCAAACATTCCAGGTTGTTGAAATATTAAAGTATTAAAAAGTTAACTGTTATAGAATAATTCGAACTGATATGTCAAATATTACTTTATTAAGATTAACATTTACACAGTGTTATTCTAAAAATCCCATGTTTGTATGTTCATCAAAAACACTCAAATATTTTTAAAAAGTACCAGCAGAAACATTGTGTACATATTTTGAACAGTTTAATTTTGGTCATTTGAATAGGGTAGCCAAATTGGACAAATTAAACAATGGCCAAAATATCCCTATTTATGGTATCCTGAAATTTCCTCAATCATGATGGTGTGTATTCATTATATAATTACAGAGAAACTTGTATATAAAGATCCCCTTAGGGACAGACCAAAACCAATCTTTATAGGGAGATGGTCTTTATATAGAAATTGACTTGTACACAAGTGGTACTGTTTGGAACAGCAAAGAACAATCTTTGTGACCAGGGGGTCTTTATATACAGGTGCTTGCTAAAGCAGGTTTTACTGTAATTCCAACCATTTCTGAAGCACAAATACCAAAGCTGCTATATTCTCATTATTACAAGTCATTTTGGTACCATCTCACACATTTTTGTCACCCCCTTAACTCATTCACCCATAAAGACACATATGGACTGGTCTCTGTCATTGATTTACAGAAGAGTCCATTGTTTTTCAGGGGTTGATGAGTTATAATTAAACTGCTGGTTTAACTGCTTCATCAATATAAGGGAAGCATTATTGCCCATGAACCCTGTGTAGAGAGATATTATTATAAAAACCCTATTTTATCCCTAAAATATTGGAAACTTGTCCTATATCACCTCAGATTTGGGAAATCAGAGCCCTAGATCCCTTATATTTGAGTGGAAGAGCAAATGAGTAGGCCCGTAAATTAACATTGTACTAGTATTGTGATGTACAGAAATATATATACTATATATATATATATATATAGTGGAACTTTGATGAGTCAAATTTCAAGGGACCACCTAGAAATGTTCAAAACATAGGGACTTCAACTCATGGATGGTAACCGAGAACCATACGTTATTAGTTTCAGAGGTTCTATATTAAGGTGACTGCTTCAAAACCATTTAAGACATGTACAGTCATGATAAATGATCAGTGCTAAATTTAATTTAAATTTCATGAAATTAAAACATTGAGTGTTTATGAGAAGATGAAAAATTATCATGGGGTGATTTCATACACATGTAAATTTTGATTTCGAAATATATTTAGGAATCTTCATTATTTTTATAGAAATGGGCCCAAAAATTTATTTGCAACATTGAGAAATTCAACTCACAAAAGTTCGAATTATAAAATGTTTATAAGTAGTGTTAAATAACAAAATTATTTGAGACTTTAACAATAGTTCGAAGCATCAATAAATTCGACTCAGTGAAGTTCGACTCACATGTTCAACTGCATATAGGCCTACATATATACATGTTTCCAAGTTTTAGACAAAACGGGAGCGAAAATTGTCAGGTATACAGAATGATAATCTTTTTCAACTGCTAAGTTGATAACTGATTTTCTTGTAGACAAATTATTTTATTTTTTAAGAAAACTCCTGTTTTAAAAAATTATTTAATAAATGTATGATCTGGACTATCCTTTTCTCTGATATCCTTTTCTTTTTCATCAATTAATGTTTTTTCTTTATAATTTTGGACTTTTCTTTTTCTTTTAGGATATTATGGAATTCAATGGATTCTACCAGTGAAAACAGAGGTCCGAAACCAAGCTCCCGAATGGAAATGGCCTTATTCTATGTAGTGTTTTTCATTGTGTTTCCATTTTTCTTTGTCAATATCTTTGTTGCCTTAATCATCATCACATTTCAAGAACAAGGAGAAAACGATTTAGATGACGCAGTACTTGACAAAAATCAAGTAAGTACAGTTTTTTTGGCTTTTATGTTTCTGCTTTATGTTTTGGCTGAATTGGGAAGTGAACACAGGTCTATGACTTTGTAATACTGTATTCAACCCAATAAGTTCAGATTTACTCACCTACTTTACACAAGATTGAAAATCTTTTCTAGCCAGTTGACATGGAGATATGGATGTATCTAGCCCCCCCCCCCCCCCCCCCCCCCCCCCAAACCAGTAGAATGTTGATAGGTCTTATTGGTAAAAACTACAAAAACTTTACCACTGTGCCTTATAAAAGAATTAACTGTTTTAATACGTTAATTTGACTATTAATTGGTCCCAGTAAGTGACCAACCCTTTATCCCATTTTTTGTAGTGCCCTGGGCACTTAGTGGGTCAAATACAGTAAAACCTGCTTTAGAGACCACCTGTGTATAAAGACCACCTGTGTATAAAGACCACCTGGTCACAAAGACCATTTTGCTGTCCCTAATAGTACCATTTGTGTACAAATCAACCTCTGTACAAAGACAACCTCCCTAGAAAGATTGGTTTGGACCGGCACACCCGCACCAGGTAGCTGCCCCGAGCAGTAGAGCATACCAAGCCCCGGGGGACCTCCTGCGGAGGTACATACCAAATTGAAGAACAAGAGGGAGACCAAATTGAACCATCCATGTGAGCGAGGGGATCAAGGGGGCGGAACCAAACACGTACAGCCCATTATACGGGCACAGGACATGAACGCAAGGCGACGGCCGGAGGGACGCAGGGGGTAGCGAAAGGCCGGGGATGCATGAAAGGAGCTGAACCGAAAAGGGACGGAGCTCCGCGCAGAGGTGTGGACCAAAAAGCCCCTGCAAAACAAGAGGGGCCCCCCCGGGGAGAGAGAACAACGCCAAGGCTAGCGGCGAACCTCAGTGGGGCGTTGCAGAAAAACGCAAGGCAGGGAAAACAGACGCCAGATGCGAAACGCGGGGGCCAAAGAATGGGGTAACAGACGGAGCGAGGTGTGGGCGGAGAGAGCGCTGAAGGCAGCCGCCGTCTACACAACTACTTAATGACCGCATAAAAACCCGGCCGCGGGGGGGGCAAGAGGGAAGACACCTGACGGGCTGCCGGGAACTAGGTACTTCGGCTGAAAACGCGATGGGAGCGAGCAGACATGGCCTAACACTAGGGCAAACGGCGACGTCCAACATAGAACGCCTTCAGACAGGCCTAGCCAGACAGGCTCCAGGGGCGCACGCACGGAAGCCGCAGTCACGTGCAGGACCACTGAGCGGCGGGTGTCAGGGATAGGGCGAGGCGAGCAAGGAGAACCCCCAGCAAACACACAAACCAGCGGGGTAGGCAGGGGTGGACACAAACGAAACGGCTGTCAGAACAAGGCAAATCCCCCGTGGACGAGGGTCCGCCCAGGAGCGGTGCAGGGCCGTCGGGCGTACGGGCCCGGGGTCCGACTAAGAAGCGGGCCCCCACCCCCCCCCCCCCCCCCCCCCCCAAAACAGTAGAATGTTTGTAGTCCATATTGGTAAAAAACTACAAAAACATTACCACTGTGCCTTATAAAAGAATTAACTGAATAATACGTTAATACTTAATTTGACCATTAATTGTCCCAGTAAGTGTCCAACCCGTTATCCCATTTTTTGTAGTGCCCTGGAGCACTTAGTGTCAAGCTGTGTCCCTAAGGGGTTTTTTATATACAAGGTTCACTGTATGGTATCAGGGGTGTAGGGTTTTCTTTATATACAAGGTTCACTGTATGGTATCTAACTGTCTATCCAAGCATCCCACATACTCTCCCGTACAATCAAGGTTCAAACCCGGGTGGCATTGGTGAGACACAAGCACACTACAAGAGTTTTTATTGGAACCCAAACAATAAGGAGAACAAAAGTTTACAACACATACAAAGTTCATAATCTTTTTCACTGATTTTTTAAGCATTTTATGTTGCTGATTCAGTGGAACAATAATTTTTATTGGTCTATTTTTCAATTTCAGAAACAATGTATAGAATTTTCTGTTAATGCTCGACCGATGTGCCGTTACATGCCTCGAAACAAGGGATCTGCAAAGTATAGAATATGGAGACTCGTAGTCTCTCCGAAATTTGAATATCTCGTTATGACTCTTATTGCATTAAATACGATAGTTTTAATGATGAAGGTAAGACAACAAACCTTTTTTACCAGCATTTTTTATTTTTATATTTCGCTTTGATGACTAATGGTAATATACCGGTACTCTTCAGTTTGAGGAGAAAGTTTACTGGTAGCTATAGAAATGGTCTGAGAATTTAAAATCTCATTAACTTATAGTTATTGTAATCTCAAATGCAATATTACACTACTTATCAAACAGGTAATTATTATTGTAAATTTTAAAAAAATGATAAAAATTTGAAAAATGATAAATATTAAAATAATTCGGGAAATTACAGTCCAATACCATTACGTCGAAACCAGATGAGTCAAAATTCTGGTTATATTAAGATTGAACCCGATTTTTGATTGATAGATAAATATATGTTAATTGATTAATATTTTGGTTATCTCAAATTCCAAATATCTCGAAGTAATAAGGGTTGGTCTCATCATGTACTTCTAGGCAACAAGATTCCATTGTATTTTTTAAAAAGTGTTTATCTAATACTAATCAAACCCAAATTAAATTTTGAATGAAAGTAGTCCATTTTTTGGTCAAAATCAGTATATATTAATTCACTATATCTAACAATAATTTTTGTTAATTAATATTTTTCTAATGTTTTTAATGTTTATTAGAATCCATTAGACATGTTATATGAAATATATTCATATTTATTCGACATAATATTTCTTCACATTGGCATAATTTAATTTATCATTTAAAATTCGTTAGAATGATACTCATTTTTACAATAAAAAATCTGTTAACAGTCCATCATTTCTGATCATGATAACCATGGAAACACATTATTATTTTCATTACAGAGATCAGTAGCTATAAAAGGCTAACTTTATCATAATTGCAGAAGATTTTTTAAAATCAAATTGTTGTTGTTTGTGAAAATTTAAAGATAAAGCCTACCTAATGTTTTAGTCCCTAAGTTGTTCACTTGTTTGTTTACAAGACAGAAATGCATGTGGTGAATAATCACAATGATATTATCACATAAACCACAATGTGTATGTGGTTACAGCTTTCAGATAGAAACAGGAAATTTCTGTCAAATGACATCTAGTGGCGATTCCACACAATCTTGCAGCAATTGCAGCATGTGCAGTACTAGTCTGTGGTTTTACAGGCAAGGGGAGATAATTCTTATAGTGATAGCATTGCATCTTCCTGGAACCTCAGCTGATTTTGTGAGAGGAAGTTTGCCAGTTTATTTGTGGAAGGCCAATGGTCTCTTCCCGGGTACATTGTGACCATATTCTCTCCTCCACCCCCTCCAAAAAAAAAAAAATAAAAATAATAAAACTATCCATAACCATATAATTGAAAAATTATTGAGTGCAGCATAAAACAAAATTCAAATTCGAATCTTGATAGAATATTTGATGTTTGATTTTACATTTCGAATTTATTTCACAGATTTAAGACTGCAATATTATATTTTCTTACGATTGCTTGTTTTTTTCTTTGGTTTTTTTAAATATGATATTCTGAAACGACATGCATTGTTTTACAACATAATTTTTTTCCCAACTTCCAGCAGTACAGGTGATTACTGATTCTATATCTGCTAATGATGCATTTAAAGCATATTAAATGAATGTTTATACAGGTAAATAATGCAGAACCAGGGCTTAAAAATGAGAACTTCCAATTACTAATCAGTTTCAAGATTGTTGGAAATATACGATACTACAATCTGCTTTTCAAGCAGTTATCACATTCCTTGGCTGCAGTCATTTTAAGTTTCAGCATGTTGGATTGCTTGTTTCTTTCACACACATATAAACACACTCACACACACACACTCACACACATATTCACACTCACAAACACACACTCACATGAACATGCACACACACATACAGAACACACACTAACACACACACACTAATTAACACTAGCACACACACTCACATTCACAAAATGCCAACTATACATAATTTCAAGGTGACATACTCAGCCTTGTTTTGATATAAGTTATATATATATGTATCATTACATAATTCTAATGCTGTTTGTTGCTGGTTCATCTGCAGTACTACGATATGCCGGATGACTACAAGACAGTACTTAAGTTCCTAAATATGGCATTTACGATAATGTTTACGATAGAATGTTCACTTAAGCTGTTGGGGTTTGGAAGGGTAAGACTTACTTATCCAGTTAAAACATTCATTCTCACTGGGTGCTGGTTATTTCATCTCCATATTTCCATTTTTTTTCTGTGTGTAGTCCTATAAGAGTATAGATTTACATACATTATGCCCAAACGGAAATGTATGTACATCTATACATATTTTTTTATCATTTGGAAACAAAAACAGACTTGGATGACATAGCATTTAATTAAAGTCTTTCAGTTTTCTGAAAATTCTAAGGCTTCGTTGTAGTCTATCATTACTCAAAATGACCCTCAGGAAGAAATTTGAATAACGTATATATGTGTGATAACGTAGCCAAGATGACTAATTCGGATCAGTCCCCTTTCATCATGGTATGACATGCATCGTGACAAAGACATTGTCTGGATGCGAGTTACATGTAAACTCTTTGAACATTTCATTCTCTTTTTTTTACAATCACAGACAACCGGTCCTTTACCAAGTCAGTATTTAGCACATGCAGGGCAATAAGACTAATTATCGTTATGAATGTTATTGCCCTTTGGTCAAGGGATTGGTTAGGTAGGGCAGAAACTAATGTGACTTTTAAATCACCATTTACCTCTTGTGTTGTGACTGGGACATTTTGTTGAAAACTTAGTTTGATTGATAATGAAAGAAATAATCAGATGTATTAACTCATTCACCCCTAAAGACACATTTGGACTGGTCTAAGTCATTGATTTACAGAAGAGTCCATTGTTTTTCAGAGGTGATTAGTTAAATCAGTTGTAGTAGCTATGATAGAGGTTTTAATGAAATGGCAGGGATTTCATAGCTACCATATTCACTTTAAGTACAGTAAACCTGCTTTAGCGATCACCTGTGTATAAAGACCACCTGGTCATAAAAACTATTTTTTGCTGTCCCCAATAGTACCATTTGTGTACAAATCAGTCTCTATATAAAGACCATCTCCCTATAAAGACTGGTTTTGTTATGCTTCCCTAAGGGGGTCTTCGTATACAAGTTTCACTGTAGTACCAATCTGGACAAATATTGACAAGTTGATCCAAGTCTGTTATCCTTCCATTCTGACATGAAAATCCTGTTAGACATTCAAAATATACTTACACTTATTTTTAGCCTCTCTGAACAGCAGCCTGTAGTGCTAAAAATAAAACAGCAATCCTGTTATTTTGACAAAGAAATACACATAGAAATAACAGCTTTTGTTGGATTTTAAAACAGCGTGGACAATTTCAGAAATTTGGCCTTAGCTTAGATATTTCAGAGCAGATAGGCAGATACTGTTTAATACAAAATATGATGATAGCCTGAAATATGTGGATCCTCTGGGCAAAAACTGCCATTTGTTATAGATGCTGATGGTAATATGTAATAGTAAATCATCGAGACCATGTCTTCTGTACAAAATGTAGCAACAAACTTTAAAGCAAATCGTAACTGAAATATAGGAGAAACTTTGGGACATGCAGAATCCTTTAAACAGGCATTAGCTGTGTTTTGCAAAACAAAAATTTTGTTTCATTTTTTAGTACTTAGGTTGATGTACAACAACAACAAAAGACATAAACATAGGCCTGCAAGCAGTTCTTATATTTCTGTATATTTTGTGAAAATAAGGTCAGTTCCAGTTTGGTATGCATATGTATACAAATAGTAAGCTTAAATTAATCATTTGCAAATGAATAATTGCCAAACTGGGTTTCTTAACCCTTTCACCACCAAGTAATTTAATGGTATGCTCTATTCTATTGTATTAGACCAGTCTATTATGGTCTGTGGGGTTGAAAGGGTTAAGCAATTTTCACAAAATATATAGGAATTTAAGATTTGTTATGCCTGTGTATATCTTTTTTTTTCTAATTTTACGTCAATCTAAAAAAAATCTTAAAAAAAAATATTTTTGAAAAAAAAAAAAATCATGGCTAAAGCTCCTTCAAAACTACATAGATATTGAACACAAGTAGTTGCTGAGCTTCGTAAATGAAGGATTACCCTCACCCACTCTCCCCACACAAAAAAAAGAAAAAAAAAGGAAGAAGTTTGTAAATAAGAATCAGTGAAAATTTACATATTAACTACAGGGTTTGCCTAAAATTTTAGAGATGACATCAGTAAAAATGTCTCTTTTTGTCACTGACAAATGTCCCAACAATGGCTGCTGTTCAGACGGTTACTTTGTATTTTACTTTTGCACAGGACTGTATAGGATTGGAATGTTTTTTTCATGTATCCAACATTTCAACCATCAAACTGTCTGCATCTGTAGAGGAATTTTGTTTTATCAAAAGCTAGACTACATTACCTCACTGGTGTTTTTAAAATGTTTCACTTGATTATTATCTTTTATATGTTTTATCTATTCTCTTTTGATTTTGATTTTATTTTTTTGGTTTTCTCATTTTTTTGTCAATATTTGTTATCATCACACCTAAATTTTTTCATTTATATGAAAGGTCTTCATGGCCAATTTGTTGGAACTTTGCACCTTAAACATGACTTTTCTAAACCTATAGTTAGTGTAGGGTCTCTCTCTGCTGGAGCCTTGCTAACTATTGAGGGTTGTTTGCCAGGAAAACCCTTGCTAATTATTAAGGGATGTTTGCCAGGAAAACCCTTGGCTAACTATCACAGGTTGTTTGCAAGGGAAATCCTTACTAAGCATTGAGGGATGTTTGCCTTGCAAACTATCAAGGGATGTTTGCCTTGCCAACTATCAAGGAATGTTTGCCAGGGAAATTCAGAAAAGGCAGCAACCTGGTGAACCCAGTATTTCTCGTTAATCATTATGAAATGGCTGCCATTGTATAACTGAAAACAAATTGTAGTTTTATAAGAAAAAAAACACCTAAAAACAAATAAAAGAATGTTCCAGGGATGCAAAGTCTAGCTTTTGATAACATTTACAAACATTAGAGGCATCTGCATGGTGATGGTTTTTGTTGTGATCAAGGGAGACAACTTAGGTTGTTGAATCTGTTTTTAGATTTCTTCGCTTGTTTCTATATTTTATTGCTTGACTTTCAGTTCAGCAATCGAAACACAATCAATGAAGAAGATCTGAGGAGTCTCAGTAAAGACAGCGTACAGGAAACCCAACCGAAATACGAACGAGTCCTCATTTCTATTAACATAATATTCACCATTCTCTTCACTATCGAATGTATCCTGAAGCTTCTAGCTTTTGGAGTAAAGGTTTGAGAACATCCATTTCTGTATCATGCTCAGTTTTACAATATCCTATGTGTTAATTTCAGTTTTAGTCGAGATTGCATCGGAAAATTTGTAGTCTTGTAATATTTCACATGGACATACACCCTTGTATATATCACAATAGTCAAGGCATTTGGATTGTGTAACCTTTGAGCTTCCCTATGATCAGTGAAAAGTAATGAGCCCATTGTTCTAGGATAGATATATCACATAATAACTTAGATCCATACACTAAAACTAAATGACTGCCACTGAATGTGACTGAGTGTATTAAGATACACACCCCTCCTGATCATTGCATAAAAGAAAATAATTGACTTATATATAATTCCAAGTCCCTTCAGGTTTCACTAAATTCACATCCATGGTTGTAAAGACTTAGTCAAAAAATGTTTAAGGTTTAAAACAATTATTTAAATGTATGGAGACACTGTCAAACATAGGTCAACTATCGATATATGTACTTTGGTTCTTCAGTAATACCTGATGGTTTTAGTCAGAATGTGGGAGCACCTGTATTGCTTTTGTATCTCCCCAATACAGATTTATTTTATTCAGTATAAAGTTTTTTCAGTTTTTCCGTAAAAAAATATGTCCAGCATTCATACCTCAATCATATCATTTCAAATACCTAATGATGTTGGAATCTCCCAACTTTGTATCAGGTCGTTTCAATAGATATGGCATTTGTTTCCGTTTTTATTTTAGTTTTTTTTTTTTTTTTTTTTAAGGTTTGTCAGCCATTTCTTAACACTAAGAAATAGATAAACTTAAACTTATCCTATACATGTACTTGTTCAGTATGTTAGATGATCAAAATGTATAAGATCTTAATATTAGATTAGATTACAGCAACAAAATGATAAGATTATTATTTGTTGTAGATTGTAACATAAGATCCAAATGTTAGATTAAAGCTTATGATGCAGATTTTTTATTTTAAACTAATAATTAAATTTTAGATTAGAACTTAAATGTTAGATTGCATTTGAAGACTCAGCTGTTTAATTGGAACTGATTAGTAGTTATCAGATTGAAACTTAAAATCTAAATGTTAGATAAAAAACTAATATCTAAATATATTATTGTTACTTAAGATCTAAGTATTAGATGAAAACTTAAGATCTAAATGTTAAATAAAAATTTAAGATCCAAATGTTAGATGAAATCTTAAGATCTAAATATTAGATCAAAACTTTCAAACTCTAAGATAAGAATTAAGATCAAATATTAGATTGAAACTTATGATCTAAGTATTAGGTCAAAAGTTAAGATCTAAATAATAGATTGAAACCTATGACTAAAATGTTAGATAAAAAATTAAAATCCAAATGTTAGATTGAAACTTTAAAAGATCTAAATGTTAGATAATTATAAAATATTAATATCCAAATGTTAGATCCAAACTTAAGATCCAAATGTTAGATTGAAGCTTACAATCTAAATGTTAGATCTAAACTTAAGATCCAAATGTTAGATTAAAACCCAAGACTTAAATGTTAGATTGAAACCCAAGACTTAAATGTTACATTGAAATTACTGGTAAGATCCAAATGATAGTTGTAATGTTAGTAAATCTGAATCATCACCTAATGTAGATGTACATGTTAGTCTGACATGCATTAGACTAGAACAAATTATCCGTATGTTAGATTAAATCTTCACATCCAAGTGATAGCTATATATGTTAGTCTGAACCATGATATCCAAATATTAGATTAGAACAAATGATCCATATGTTAGATTAAATCTTTAGATCCAAATGATAGCTGCATATGTTAGTCTGAATCAAGATATCCTAAATTAGATTAGAACAAATGGTCCATATGTTAGATTAAATCTTTAGATCCAAATGATAGCTGCATATGTTAGTCTGAATCAAGATATCCTAAATTAGATTAGAACAAATGGTCCATATGTTAGATTAAATTGTTAGCTGCATATGTTAGTCTGAATCATGATATCCAAATATTAGATTAGAACAAATGATCCATATGTTAGATTGAACTTTAAGATCCAAATGCCTTGACAAGCCAGTATAATCCCCTATGGGTGTTGTCTTTGTGATATTGTGTGCAGTATATGAAAATCATGGATATGCCTTCTTCCCTGCAAGCTGTCTGCTATCACTGTCTATCTGTATCTGTCTGTATCACTGATTATTACATGAAGTCCATATATATTTATATTGACCAGCTCTCCCTTATATGAATGTCATATATATTTATATTAACTGTTTTATGAAGGCTATATATATGTGCATCAGACCTATCATATATATTTATAGATATGTAACAAAGAAAATATTATTTTGGTTTTATTTAGATATTGCCTTTTTCTTTTTACTTCCTGTAAGGTTAATCATAGAAGGGATAATCAGTTTTCAAATGTTTACTTTGAAATTATTCTTTAAAACATAAAATTACAAAAATAACTTAAAACAAAAAGAAAATATAACCTCACAATACAATACACCAATGTAAAAAGTGAAATATTTAGCCCAATGCTGGTATACTAATATATGAACAGAAAAGTAAGATCTAATACACTGATATTTATATGAACAGAAAGGTCGTGTCCCATACATTGATATATATCAACAGAAAGGTCATGTCCCATACACTGATATATGGACAGAAAGGTCATGTCCCATACACTGATATAGGACAGAAAGGTCATACACCCATATACTGATAATTGGATAGAAAGGTTATGTCCCATACACTGATAATTGGACAGAAATGTCACATCCAATACACTGATGTATGAACTGTATATTCACATCCCTTACATAGATGTATGGACAGTATGTTCATATCCCATTCACAGATGTATGGACAGTATGTTCATATCCCATACACTGATGTATGGACAGTTTGTTCACATCCCTTACACAGATGTATAGACAATATGTATACATCCCTTACTCTGATGTATGAACAGTATGTTCATATCCAATTCATAGATGTATGGACAGTATGTTCATATCCCATTCATAGATGTATGGACAGTATGTTCACATCTCATACACAGATGTATGGACAGTATGTTCATATCCCATACACTGATATATGGACAGTTTGTTCATATCTCTTACACTGATGTATGAACAGTATGTTCATATCCCTTACACTGATATATGGACAGTTTGTTCATATCTCTTACACTGATGTATGAACAGTATGTTCATATCCCATACATAGGTGTATGGACAGTAATTTCACATCCCATACATGGATGTATGGACAGTAATTTCACATCCCATACATGGATGTATGGACAGTAATTTCATATCCCATACACAGATATATGGACAGTATTTTCAAATCCAATACACAGATGTATGGACAGTATTTTGACATCCCATATACTATTGTGTGGACAGAATGTTCACATTTCATACATTGTGGTATGGACTGATAGGTCACATCTCGTACACCAATATCTGGACTTCATTATTGTATGTCTGTATTACCAATGGAAATGTATATATACATGATACATAAAAGTTGAAAGGTCACACATCATAAAACAAACATAAGCACTATATCTTGTCAAGTTCTATAAAATATTTAGACATTGATGTTTGGAGTATAAAATATATTGATGAATATTTAATTCAAGATCTAATTTTATTTTATCTAAAACATAAATAAAATAAAAAACAAACAAACAAAGAAAAGAGCTATTTATGTGTTGTTTCTGCACTCTTTCTGATTTCTTTTCCTTTTCATTAAAGTTTAAAGAACACATTTTATCATTTTTTCCCAACTCCAAAAAATTGTTTATTCATTTTCTTTCATATCTACCTAATTTTCACTATATTGTCTTCATTATTATTTCAATGTCTCCCCAAACAAGCATGGATTTAAAACAGATCAGTTTTCTTTCAAATGCCTGTGCCATGTCATGCAAAACAATCATTCAAAAGACCTCATCAACATCTTTGTCATAAGAAAGCTTCTTATCATGATCTAGGTCATAATTTGTCATAAAATTAAACATACCCAATCATTCATTGAGCTTTTTTTTTCACACAAGTGAATTTTCATGTGTGTACTTCTGTGTAATATTAACACATTTATTACTGACTTTGGCTAACAACCCAAATCTAAGTAGTTTAAGTCTTTGACCCCTAAAAACACATTTGGACTGGTCTAAGTGACATTGATTTACAGAAGAGTCCAGTGTTTTTCAGGAGTTGATGAGTTAAAGCCAGTGAGCCACATAATAATAATTTCAAAATGTAACAGGTGAGGTAAAAAGAATGGATAGACACTGGGATTGGAACTCCAGCCTCCTGCAATCTGTGCCTCTGCTCTTCCCATTCAGCTACCTATTTTTGGAGATTTCATCCCTCAATGAAATCCCATATGAAACTGAACCATACTGATGTGTGTTGTTTAATCAGGTGTCATTTGTAACAGGTGAACAAAAATGAATGGACAGACACTGGGATTGGAACCCAGGCAATCTGCGTGGCTGCTCCAATCATTGAGCTGCTTGGTCTGCATACCTGCCAAGTTTCCCCCATAAATAGGGAGACTCCCTGTTTTCTATGTAAATTTTTTTATAATTTCTTCGAGAAAAATGCATATCTCCACATGAAAAATTTTAATTTTCCTATTAATTCTTACTAAAATTTAGAGTCTCCCAAATGAGATTGACAAAATTTCCCCCCATGAAAATTTTTCAAGGTTGGCAAGTCTGGACCGTCTGACATTTCCAGTCCCTGTTACAAAAACTTGTATAGTCAGTGAAAGTCAATCAAAACTAGAAGAAAGTACTAACTGAACATGCTGTACTGATGTATCAAGTTGGAAGCAAATTGTAACTTCTGAAAAACAGTACTGTGGAATCTGTCTTGAGGGACTACTGTCATGATAGACTGTCTGTTTTTTTAGAACAAATTATGAAAAAAAACCACTCACTTTGTTTATAAATAAAACTTTTTTAAAGGGATCACCGACCTGGAGAGACCACATCTTAGTGGCAAAAAGGGTGGTCTATCAAGGTAGGCTCCATTGTAATATACTATGTTTTATTGCATTTGTTGCATTTTCAAATATATGATTCAAATTTCTGACCTTTAGAGGTCAAATTTTTCGCTTCATATTTCTGGTATTTGGTGAAGAAACAGATAATGTGATTCTTGTATTTATTTTGACCTGACATAGACTTGAACCTTGACCTTTTGCATGCAGGAATAACACTCCATCGGCATCTGGTCAATTCCAGTGGCATCATCCTGCCACAAACATGACATGAAAGCATTTTGTTTTTGTCATAGTAAGGAATGGTGGCTATGAAAGAGCATAAAACTTAATGCTAACCTAGCTATTGGTTTCAAGTCTATGGCTGACCATTGAGGCAACCAGCATTCTAACAATTGTACTGCCTTCTAGTAAATACAAGTGTTATTAATAAAAAGACACTTTAGCCCTTTCAACCCTGCAGAGCATAATAGACTGGCCTAAGACAATAGAAAAGATCATACCATTTAGATTCTTATGAGTAAATGGGTTAACTCTATCAAAATTACAGGGCAGATGTGACTTCAGTCACATTTCTCATTCAGAAGTTTATTCAATCATTCACATAAACATTTTCGTTTTATCCATAAATATCACATGCATGTTTACCTCAGTCACAATGTTTCACTTTCATATATATATATTTTTTTAATGTATCATCACCATTTTACATGTGACTTGTTTAACACAGATTAAATTGTGATGTCCAAATCTGTTTGAAATTAACACCTATTGTCTGCAAAGGGACAGCATTTTTTGCACAAATTTGAACTAAGAAGAAGGCATATCCAGGTTATCCCCCTTGTTTTGCTTTAGTGTGGTAAATTTTGTGAACCTGTGGGCCGATCGTCATTATTACACCCTAGTCTCAGATATCCTGCCTCAGTGTTGTTTAACCTCTGACATAAAATGGTCGTAATTTGAATATGTTTTCCTTTGCTAACGTTTTACTTCTTTCTAGGTTTTCCGTGTCCAGCAAAGGCTAATAGCATGTAACAATAGACTGAATCTGTGTACATCAGGTTGGCTTTAGTAAAACGTAAAAATAACACAAAAAATTTGGAGAACAACGAAATTATGATCAAAGTGACATTTTGCTGAATTGAAAATTTGTACACTGTTTTTAGTTATTCCTATGTATCTATTTTTGTCTTTTTATTTACGAATTCATTTCATTTTTGCATTTTGCCATTTTTTAGTTGATTGACATGTTTTTGTTATCATTTATTTTTTTTTTTATTTCTGCTCTTTCCAAAATTAGAATTCACGTCAATTTCACTCTGTTTTGCACACATTATGAAGCGGTGTTCATCCTCTGTTGTTTCAAGTCGATGAAAGAAAAAGCCTAAAACTTGGCATCATGGTTCAATTTATCTTTGAAGAAGGTGCTTTTGTATTGACCCCTACATCCATCTATAATTCATTCTTCTGAGATATATGTTTTTTCAAACTATTATTATAGCTTTCAGCCATTGCAAACAGGTAAGCTAATGGATCAAGGGAGATATTCCAATACATGTAAAGTTCAGGGGTCAAAGACCCTTGAAAATCTTGCAAGTTTTTTTTATTTTGATTATAAAAAGGAAAAAATAGTTTTTGAAATGGGTTTTACAATCTCCTGTTTTAAGTGATAGAAATACCCAATGTATCACACCTAGAACCATTTTAATATCAGATCAAGTAAAACCTTTTATTTAACCAGATGGTGTAAATATGATTCACTGCATAAACTGTATGTTCCAAATTCTACTAAAAGTAAGTCATTAGGTCATATGTATACAGATATTCAAAATATGATCACTAGGGACTTGCATACACATAAAAAGAAAATTGTGAAATTTATTTCCAAAATGTTAATTATATTCCTATCCAGGTGTGTAAATTGTAGGTGTGTTGTTAAACTTTAAGCTGCAAGAACTTGGAAAAAAAATGTTTCTTTTATGTGTGTGTGTGTATACAGTAAAACCTGCTATAGCGGCCACCTCTATATAAGGATTGCCTGTCTATAAAGGCCAGTATTCTCAAGTCCCTTGACTGCATATGTCAACTAAAATAAATCTGTATATAAGGGTCACCTGCACATAAAGGCCAATATTTTCTGGTCCCTTGGGTGGCCTCTATATACAGGTTTATATGTGTGTGTGTATATATATATACAGTGAAACCTGTATATAGGGGCCACCCAAGGGACCAAAAAAAAATTGATCTTTATGTGCAGGTGACCCTTATACACAGGTTCAATTTAGTTGAAGTATGCAGTCAAGGGACTTGAAAAAAAACTGGCCTTTATAAACAGGTAATCGTTATATAGAGGTGGCCACTATAGCAAGTTTTACTGTATATATATATATAATTAATTAATGTCTAATAAATATCATTATGATTGAATACGATGAAATTAAAATTGTAAAGTAAAAAAATAAAAAACAAGTTAAGTGATGCTATTAACTCGTTGACCCCTAAATCTAATGGACTCTTCTGTAAATCAATGACTTAGACCAGTCTAAATGTGTCTTTAGGGGTGAATGAGTTAAATGTAACCAGAAATAAAGATAGAGTGTGAATCTGACAAAAACAAAAGCATAACATATTAAAAAATAAATAAATAAACATTTTTGTTGTCCATATTGTAACCTAAATACTTGCTTTGTTGAAACTTGGTTATACAATCAAATTTACATTAAAGGCCATCTCGGTATAAAGGGCACCTGCCTATGAAGGCGATTCAATCATAACTTTGTTAACCTTTTTATAGTTACATTGTAATAAACCCTCTTATAAAGTTCACCTGTCTATAATGGCTATTTTTGTCTGTTCCCATCAGTAGCCCTTATAGACTGTATTTTGACTTTGAATCTGAGAACACTTTACATCCCAATAAGTATACATGGAGAACAGGAATATATATATCAAAAATGGGTCATATAAAAAAAAAGCAACTATTTACGAGTACCAGTGAAATTGATTTCTACAGAATCCTGTTATTTTTCCTGATATATGTTTTAAGATATTATAAATTTGTTGATTTAATTTTGTATATGTTTGTCACATTTAAAATGCTGCCAAGTTTGAGGTTTTTATCTAGCATTGACCTAACTGTGTAGAATGTAGTTATGGGTATCATTTTATCATACATAACCAGTTTTTAATCATTTTTTATTTAAAATATGTACAGAGACAGAGAGAGAGAGAGAGAGTTTTTTCTCACACTTTGGACAGGAAAATCTACTTATTTTCCAGATGGTTTTCTTATTGCTCCCCATGTATGAGGCAACTTTAATCTGGCCTTGAATTTGTCATCAAATATACTCAGTACTCAAGCTCAACTTTTATTTTCTTATTTTTAGTATAAATTTTGTTTGTAAAACTTCTGAAACTGACAGAATAGGAAAAACATTATTATTTTTCATTATTCACATAAAAAAAGCCAGGGTCACACTTAAAATCTTTTCCTGTGGAAGAAAAAAATACATGTAAATAAATACCTTTAGTATTGTGCTCAAAATTTGAATATGTACATGTACTAAAAATTTGTTTTAAATATTTATGAAGTTTTCTTCCAATGAGCAATGATTTTCATCATTACATGTATTTACTATTGTATGCCATCAATAAACAAACATGTCCATTTACAGCATACATTTTGTATGTTTATTGATCTTAAAGTCATGAAAATTTAGTTGAGCTTGAGTACTGAGTAAATTTAGTGATTTCAAGTCAAGAAGTAGTTTTCTGACAAAATACTTTTTATGCATGCCCCAATTTTGTCATCTCTTTGACTGGAACAATGATTTCATACTAACTCATTTACCCCTACAGACAAATTTGGACTAGCTTAAGTCATTGATTTATAGAATAGTTCATTATTTTCCTGGGGTAAGTGAGTTAAATCATGATAAATAAGTGCAAGTGTGAGAAAAAGGATAAATCTATATATTGCGAGAGAGACACAGAAATGTCCTTGTCAATTGTATCCTCGATTTGACAAGTGTCGTCAAGGATAAAATGGACGGGGGGGGGGGACTTGCGGACTGACGTTTCTTTGGCTCTCCTGCAAAATTGCGACAGATCTTAGATCTCTAGTAGTGTTTATTAAAATACTTTTAGTAAAAGATTTTGTTAACAAGTTTGAATTTAACCTAGATTGACTTCATTGCATTTTCTTATCTTTATATTGTGATAGTTAATTGAATGTCCTGTAGAATTATACAGATAGTAATAAATGATAGATATGCTAATTTATTGTACATATCAATGTTTCTTTTTCTTTTTTTTTTCTTTTTTTTTGTACTTTAGGAATTTCAGTATTTAATAGACAATTATGACAAAGACAATATCATTCTGATAAATGCTATTCACAGATTTATTATTCATTTTGTGACAGTAAAATTGTGTCATGTTGTTCTTCATTATCTCATATTCTCAACTTGAATATTTTAATAAATAAAATCATTTACTGTCTGCGTCAAATATAAATTATCTGGACCCAGATGCAGAGTACGTTGTTAAATTTAACTTGAAGTTCAATAGGCTAACCATAGGTCAAGGTTAAATTTAACAATATATTGTGCAACTGGATCCAGTGCCGATAATATTTGTAAGATTTTACCATGTAAAGTATCAGAATATGAAGTTATCTTACTTTTAATCTTCTTTAATATGTTTCTCTTAAACAGAACTACTTCCGAGATCCGTGGAACGTGTTTGATTTTATAACAGTTGTAGGGAGCATCATTGATGTCCTTATAAATGAGTTAGGGGTAAGTTGGTCACCTTGCATGACCTATTGTTTAATATGGCAGAATGGGCTGTTACAATTTTTACCTTTGAGGACTTGCTAAATTCATTAAAGACCTAGAAAATGTTTTGATTTTTGTTGTAGGTACTTCTGAGTGTATGTTTTTTTACTTTGATGTTTTTATAGATTCACATATTTCATCCCTATAAACACTTTTAGACTGAACTATGTTAATGATGTCAAGAAGAGTTTATTGTGTTTCAAGGGTTGATGAGTTTGTGTGTTAGTTATTATCAATCAAGATATTTACAGATGCAACCGAATGTGTTCCAGAACATAATAAAATAAAATGTTTTAATACCAGTACATATACAATGGCAGAACTAAAGATCACAGGTACAGGAGTGTAATATTAGCAAAATGCAGAAAATGATAATTGAGCAATATGAATATTAGGCAATCAAATGCAGACTTTGAAGAATCCAGAGGTGGGATCAGGTGCCAGGGAGCAGTATGTATCCCCTGCTGACCGGTCACACTTACCAATCATTTCCCACACCTGAGATAGATGGACCCTGTTTTTTTTTTTTGTCAGTACTGCTAATTCTATCTGAAGCTGCTGATCCAGAGCACTTTGTATCCCTACACATGTCGTCTGCGTTGTTTGTAATCATGGGGAAATCAAGGAGATTATCGTGTTGATAGTTTACATTGTTAAAATTTGTTATCAGTTACACATAAATCTTGCCAAAATTTGTTTGAAAAGAAATAAATATACATGTATAGGTATATAATGCGGGTTTATATTTATTTGTGGACGGTGGATGAACAAAAGGGTGAGTGATGCAGTTGCTAAATTACAAACATACATGTATGTAATTTAAACAGACAGGATTTCAAGTTTTCTATGTGTGAGAAAAATAATCACGCACCACATTTGAGTTCCAAATAGAAAAATTCCAGTCTTGAGTGGGATGAATCAATATCCCAACCTCAGTTGACGCCTCGGTCGAGATTTATTGATCCATCCCACCTTTGACTGATATTTTTCTACCTGGAACTCAAAGTGGAACTAAATTCTATTAATCCAGAATCCATCCACGCTCAGTACACAAAGTTTACAGTCACCATACAACAAGCTAAGTATTCTAAAAAGATGGTTTAGTTAGTATTAATTTCTTCTAACTAAAATTTAAAAATAAAGTGTAAGATCCTAGAAATGATGTCAAAGGTAAGGACAGGCCTACAGATAAGTTGAAAGGTCAATAAAGAGGTATGTCAAAGGCCAGCAGAAATATATATGATTTAGAATTGGTACTTGACGAGAATTGGTGGCCGGTCAGTGGACATCATGGTGATGAACCAGGTGTGAAACTTGACAGAATTTATAGGGAAGTTTGCTAGTTTCATGCAGATAATCTGCTGTTCTCTTCTGATTACATTACAATTGGCAGGTTTTCTCTTTGATCATAAATAACTGGCCACAATGGTATAATTGAAAAATATTGCATATACATGTAGAATAAAAATGCAAAAATATGAACAACTACGATAACAATGTACAGCATGATGCCAAAAATATATATCCAATAAAAAAAAAAAAACATTTGGGGACATATTCTGGCACTGTGCTGTATAAAAATAGATAAACTATGAATCACTTCATAAATTTCAGTAGATTCGTCCAATGCATGCAAGATGGACATTTATGTTCAGTCACCTGATCTCATTTACATATTATCTGGGTCTCATTTGCATATGATGTTTTTACAAATTTATTTCATTTATTTTGGAGGTGTAATACTTCTCTATTCTTTGTGAGTTATGATATATATACATGTACCTAGCTTCCAATTGGTGTCAGTTTAACCCAGATCATTGTAACAGGTCAATTCTGCCATAACATATTTGTTGTATGTCTTTACAATATTGTATGCTTATGTATATAATGATAAATCCTGCTTATCGTGATTATCTCCCCTTGTATCTGATTTTTCTATCCTATTGTGGCAAGGCTTCTAGGCTGCAGATTATTGAGAATTCTGGCTTAATTCCTTTCCTAATTGTAATAAAGTTATATGCTGAAATAATTTATTTTATTCATTTTTTAAATGTTTAAAAATTTATTGGTTTCAGTATGATGTTCCCATGTGTTGTAAATGATTTGAACAATGGCTTGTCATTATGAAGAGTTACCTCCCTCAGAAGAAATGGAAAAAAAAATGTCAATGTACATAGAGTTTTTACTATCACTAAAACACAATGTAATATTTTATCTGAAAATTCTAACTACATGTAGATTCTTTCTCTGCATACTTTATTTTTCCTACAAAGAAATGTTAAACAAACAAATTTAAAATAAATGTCAAAATCTGAAAATATTTTGTTTCAAAGTTGATATGTTGGTATTTTGGCACTTTCAATATGTCTGAGAGTAATTTCAAGAGAAACTCCATTTTTCCATGTTTATCTTGATTTTTAAAATTTTATCAAGATAAAGGAAGAACAATTCAGATATCAAGCCATTGTAATGTGATGTAAGTTGATGTCTTCACAATGTATTCAATTTTTTCCAAAATTCTTTTAAACCCTTTTAGGAACATTTTGCAGAAAAGAACTCAGATGGGGAGGTTTGTGAATGAACAACTATTTTTAGCACTGGTTCCTTGTTTTGGTTCAAATCTGATTCAACTAAATGTTTTGTTTGTACAACAGACACTTAAGTGCACGTGTTGACCTTTTATCTACCTTTAACCTCTGACTCCTAATCTTGCCTTAAGATGTCTGGGCTTTTGTCATGAGTAAATTTTTTTTTTTAGAAAAAGTTAAAATTAAGAAATGATATGACAGAAAAAAATCTTTTTGTTAAAAATTTTTGAATTCCTATATATTTTGTGAAAATTGCTTGAGAAACGCAGGTTTGGTACTTTTTCATTTGCAATTGATGAACCCAAAATTACTATATGTATATGAATACCACACTGTACTTGACGTTATTTTCACAAAATATACAGGAATATAAGATTTATGCTTGTGTATAGTTCTTATTTGTTATTGTAATTAAGCACAGTAAATAAAAATAGAAAAAAATCGAAATATTTTTTTTTTTGAAGAAGACAGATAATGCCACTTTAAAAAAGAAAGAAAACATTCACACCTGAATGATAATTAGGCACAAACAACTCAGTTATTAAAAACGAAAAATATAATCAGTTTTTCTTATATTGGACTTATTGTTCTTGTAATTTATTCATAAGCATTGGTTTAAATATATGGGGATGGGGTAGGGGTGGGATCCTTGCAAAATGACCTGTATGAAAACTGTGCGCACTTTTGTGTAATTAGGTTTGTGAAAAACACTGTGTACACAGTCCTAATTCAGGTCATTTTGTAATGACTTGGATATAAATAATTAATTTAAATTAAAATTCAAACTTTTAACAAAAATATTGGAAATCTTTTTGATAACTTGACTAATTCAATTCGAAATTTCCACAGTTTCTTGACACTCATTGTTGTTCAAAACAATATAGAGTAAATTATTATTTTTTTTTTTACATTAAAAATAATAAAAAGTATGTATGAATGAAAGTAATACATTTCATTCCTAAGCAGTTAGAGTTTTTTCACAAATATGTGTGAGTATTCAATTAAGGATAGCCTTAGGATTTTGTTTTTATAAAATTTGCAGTTGCTATTAACCCTGTCACCCATAAGTATCTAGATGGTATGCTCTTTTCTATTATCTTGGACCAGTCTATCATGGTCTGTAGTGTTGAAAGGAAGGGTTAACTAAATCTTAGAGATACTGCAAATTGAACAGGATAAGAGGAAGTCCAGACAACAAGAGCAAGATTATTTTCCAAATTAAAATTTGTTTTACTGAAAAAAAGTGCAAAAACTGCAGTACACGTAGTAATCTAATCTTGTATGTGTAGACTAGTGAACACCACATCTTTTCCTTCTTGTAGAAGTACATGATTTCCCTTTTTCTCCTAGACATTTTCTACATACACATGCATAGATATCATACCTTTTAGTACCTGTACACATATTTTCTACCTGATGAATTAAGACCTGGGGCCTGGGCACCATAAAACTTAAGAATTTACTCAAGCCTGAGAATATTCTCAAATTGGCCTGCTCAGCCAATCAGATTTTAGGAATAGCCTGATTTGAGTAAAATTTTTAGACTTAAGTAATTCTTATGTTTTATGGTGTCAGGCCCTGGTATGGCAATTGTCTAGCGTATCATTTTTGACATTTTTAAAAATCTTTTAGATGATAAATTTTCTGTATGTATAGATTGACATGACATTTTTTCAGTGATACCATACTCATATTAGGTATTATGCCAAAACTCAGGCTAGACATTGAAGAATCTGGGCTAGGCATTTTTAAAAAAATCTTGCCCCAATGGAGATATTTTTATCTTATCCCCAAAGTGGGGAGGGCAATTATTTCTTTAGGTCAACCTGTTAGTGATGTATTTTTGAAATCCCATTCATATTTGGCATGTGATTAGTGTGATAACCATGGTAATGTTTAAACCCCCAGTTTAGTGCCTGCAGCTTAACTACACCCTAGGGTGTGGACAGAGAAATTCTGATTTGGTAAAAACAATTGACATTTTGCAAAAAGGCCAAATAGGGCACCTTTTGGTAGACTTTCCCAGTATGATGTCACAATTAAATGACTTCCCAAACATTTATGTGATTATGATGTCATAATCGAATTACTTCAAAAATGCACATTGAGACGCATGTCAGACATTTGGCAATAGGTCAATAGACCAGCCTGTCCAAAGTGGGAGAAATGGTGTTTCTGTGTCCAAGCGGAAAGAACAACGTGCATACATTATATCACAAAGTCTCTTGCCTTTGGTCAGCCCAGATTAGAACCCCGTTGAAAACTAAGCTGATTATGTGAAGAACTAGGCCATTTTACTTGCAGACGGCTGGTGGTCTTAACCCAAATATGTTATTACCATGTTTCCTTCTCCTCTATGTAACAAAAAATGATTTAGTGTGGCATATTCCTTTAATAAGTCTAAACCCAGAGTGATTTATGTACTAAATCATTGACTCATTCACCCCTAAAAACACATTTGGATTGGCCCAAGTCATTGATTTACAGAAAACTCCATTGTTTTTCAGGGGTTGATGGAGTTAATCTATCTTTATTTTTTATCTTAGACCACCTCATTCTGCAGAGCATAGTTTGATGTAGAATCTATCTGTAGCTGACAGTAGATTGAAATGTATTTCTAGTTACACTGCTGTCAATCACTCTGAAACTGAAACTTGTAGATATGTGATATCTTTCTACAACCTTTGAACACATTTCATTGGCTCTTCACATATCACATGACTGTCTCTTTAAATCTAGGTGCACACACTATCACCAGAGAGCACCATCTATAATGAGATATGTCGGATTTGTTAAATGTCTAAATTCATCCTCAACTTTCAAATACATGTCTCTTCACCCTCTTTAAATGTGTCTCCAAACCTTAGCAAGAGAAACATTTTAGTTTTGACCTGTCTGTCTTATTGTCCGACTACGGACTACCCATTTACATGTATTACAAAATTTGTAGGCTTAAGTCTGATGATGCAAATGATTTTAATGATGATAGAAATATAATTGTATTGCTCATCTACCAGTTTTAAAAATCTCATCATGTTATTTTAAGATATGTATTAATTATGAATTGTTTTCCATCAAGCACCATGAAACACAAAACTGCATTTTTTTTCCCCAAATGATGTACGTTAGTATGAATATGAAAAAGGATTAAATAACTTAATGTTAAGTCAAGTATATAACACAATTAATATATCTGTTCGAAGTAACAGTATGGATGTAATTCGGGATATGAACATACATAATTATATCATCCCAAAATGATGTATGCATATGCATTACAATATCTTTTCATGGCTAGAAGAGTTCCACTTTAACTTATCTATGAAAGAAAAAGAACATGGACTCTGTTGAATAACGTTGAAAAAAGGAACATGTTATATGCTGATTATATACCGAAGTAATTTTGTTGTTTCATATTTTTGGATAAACTATAACCAAGTGTAATAGAATCGAGATGCCATATGTGAACAAATCGGAGGACTGCAAGGACCCCCATGCTGACTCTTACCAAAGGGTCGAGATTTTTCTGTCCATTCAACACATCCATGTATTGTATATTTCCTCTCCTACACCTCAGATGAAAGCAGAGTCACATGTTCTTTACATTTCTAAAATTCCAGTCTGACGCGTCCAAATACAGTGAAACCTATATATAGGGGCCACCCTAGGGACCAGAAAATATTGGCCTTTATGTGCAGGTGACTCTTATACACAGGTTCAATTTAGTTGAAGTATGCAGTCAAGGGACTTTAAAACACTGGCCTTTATAAACAGGTAATCCTTATATAGAGGTGGCCGCTATAGCAGTTTTACTGTATATGAAAGTGTGTCCATGATGTCAGGTGTCATTTTCCCTGGGGAAAGACAGCGTAATATTTTCATTGGTAAACCTTGTCTTTCACCTAAAATGTGGGAGAATATCTTCATCACAGCAGCCTTATAATGGACCCGAAGTCACCAAATTTACTCAATACTCAAGCTCAACTTTTATTTCATTATTTTGATTATATAACCCTTTGTAAAACCTTTAGGTTTGAGTGATTAGGAAACATTATTTTTCATAATTCACAAATAAATTTTTGTGTCACACTTATGATTTTCTTGTAAAAAAAAGAATAAATATGTTGAGTGCGGTACTCAAAATTTGAGTATGGTCTCAAACAGTTTTTAATATTTCTGAAGTTTTCTTCAAATGAGCAATAATTTTGATCATTCTGGTCATAAAGACTGCTGCTCATAGTAGTACCATTTGTATACAAATCAACCTCTATATAAAGACCACCTCCCTATAAAGACTGGTTTTGTTGTGTCCCTAAGGGGGCCTTTATATAATGTACAAGTTTCACTGTATGCAAAGTAATTTACGACAATTTTTTTTGTGTAAATTTGAGCAATGTCTTTTAATTACTGAAGTCAGATAATTATACGTTGAAAAATGTAATCTAGCAATGGTCTTATTAATTTCTCTTACCTTAATTAAATTTCATTTAATGTACTATGTACATGTATATACATGTACATTTTGTAATAGTTAAAGAATGAAATGGCGGTTAAATTTGATATAAGCATATCATACTTGCAGTTTTTGCACTTTCACAAATATTTCCTGTAAAATGACGGAACAGCATAGGCCTATTTGAGAGTCAGAAATGTTATGTAATTTATTTTTATAATGTGCACAGCTTTTTGTTGAGTCAGATTTTGATCAAGGTCTTCACATTGTTTTAGAAGCTAAATCTCATATTATTAACATGTAGATTTTAAAATAACAGCATCCCTGTGCATTTTGGTAATTCATTTCACAACCAGACATCAATTCAGTTTGAGCGATTTGGCCATTCAAATGTTAACCATTTATGACCAAAGACAGAACTCGGTGTTAACTGCTCTTGTCTTTTTAAATCCAGAGCTGATGAAAATTGACCTCTAGGCAGCATTTCATGAAAGTGTTGAAATTTACAGGCAAATCCTTATAAAACGGTAAAAGTGTTGCTGACATTTTCACCACAGTGAAAATTAGATGAATTAGAATGATTCCCGCAGTGATTTCCATTTCAAGCTTAAATTTCTGTTCTTGCCATCATTTTTTTCAGTTTCCATTTTAAAACATGTTTATTTCTATGGCATCAAGCAGTAGCTGGACGCTCACATAGCAGTCAGGCAAATGCATTGTATTCTGACTCCCCACCATTTCCCGAAATTTCTAAAAAATGCAATACTCAAAATCTAATGATTTTTCAAGGAGGTTAAGTTCGTGCTATTTCTATACATGTATTTCTAGAACATTGAGTGCAATGGTTGAAAATCCAAATTACCCCAGCATCGTCAGTAACTTACTGACTGATTTTCAAAAGAATTCAGTAATCAATAAATCAAGTTAGATGATTGGTCATCGTATTTACAATCCTCAAACTTTTTCAAAATTAGTTTTTTTGTGAAATGCTGCCTGCAAATCATCAAAACTTGCATGTTGATTTTTTTCTACTCATGCTGATTAAACATTTCAAAGTTAAAACATAAATTCATAAAATGTAAGAAAAAAACATGTTTCGATGCAGTAAAATTACAATGGTGAGTGCAACATCCAAGTTACTTTGCCTTGTTCTGGAAAAGTAACTTCTGGAGTTAAGATCGAGAACTGATCTTTACAATGCACACACACATTATAGGGTGTATGGTATAGATACACAGAAATTAACTGTACTAACAAAATATTCTACGATGTAACACAATTCCATTTCTCTAAAACAGCTGCCTTAATGCAGGACTTTGAAACAAGGTGCACATGTCTTAAAGATCTGTGATGTTTCTCCTAAAAGGGAGGGCACTCTTTTTTTTTTTTAGAGGGAATGTCAATATGAATATTAGCTGTCCCTGGATTTGAAAAAGGAAAAAGGGAGAGAGGGGTGGGTAAGCAAATTTTCTGTGAAAAGTCTGAAAAAAATTGTTTATATCTTTTATATATCATGTTAAAAGGAGTTGGGACCTCTATATTTACACGTATTTACAATTTACGTATATTATGATAGCTGAGATCAGGTACATGTACATGTACATACAAAATGATCCTGAAGACGAGACTCAATGAATTCTAGGCCTCATTACTATTGGTGAGCATTGGCATACATCCATAGAACAGGTCATAATATGCATCACCTCACCTATGTCTGGTATATGATATAATAAAATGCATACAACCTTGCGGGATGGAGTCTTATGAACCCTTCCTTGACCTGGATGAGTTGAGAGCCATTGTGGCTCCATGGTAGAGTGCTCGATTTGCAACAAAAGGGTCGCAGATTTGAGCTTCGGTGGAGGTGGCTAGCTTTTCCTGTCCTTCAGATGAGACATTAAAAACTGAGGTAGGTGTCAGCATGTTAAAGAACCCTCACTGCTCAATTGTCTTAAGTGGCGAGCATAGGACAAAATTTGAAGCCCTTCACCGGTAATTGGTGACATCTCCATATGAGTGAAATATTCTTGAGTGGGACGTTAAACAGCAATACAACAACGACAACCTATATCTGGTAGATGATATAGAAAATCCATATAATCTGGGGGGTGGAGTCTTGTGAACCCTTTCTTGACATGGACGAGTTTAATTTTAGGTAATAAAGCATAACATTAAAAATACACTTACTAGAGAAGCTGGCCTGGCTCAGTCAGCAGTGCCCTTCACCGGCATTGGTGACGTCTCCATATGAGTGAAAGATCCTTGAGGGGATGTAAAATATCAATACAAGCAACTTACTAGAGTAATCGTTTCTACCTGTCACCATACATAAGAGAGTATCCAGTGAGGAATAAACATTTTCCATGTGCAGCTTGA
Source organism: Atrina japonica (assembly GCA_030159075.1). Taxonomy (NCBI): domain Eukaryota; kingdom Metazoa; phylum Mollusca; class Bivalvia; order Pterioida; family Pinnidae; genus Atrina; species Atrina japonica. The sequence continues at coordinate 72,242 of BROG01000420.1, read as the reverse complement.
CATAACGTTAAAGTGAGTAGAATGATCCGTATGATAATCAAAAGGCTACTCCGCCCCTCCATCCTATGTGAAGCTGACATTAGAAAATCTTGGTGAGAATTGTAAAGCAACAAAATGAAATAAACATATAATAGTATACACATAAATTTATCTCGAGTCAGCAAGTACAGTAACATTGTAAAGTTTGTCATTTTCCTTGAAGTAATTCAACAATGTTACCTTAGTATATTTTAAAAGTGCTACAAAAATAGTACAAAAAAGGATGTCACAGAGTGAAGAGAATTTAATATAGCATGACACATGCAGTTTTAATTTAGATTAACCTAGATGCACTAATAGCCAAATAGGGGACCTTGATAATTAACATATTAGTTAGTTTACACTTTTATTTTTTGACACAATTATTTACAGACACCATCAGGTTTTAGACACATGTTTTACATATCAATTTGCATGAATGATCATCAAGAGATTGTTTTCTATGTATCACACTTAAAGGGGAGTTATAGCCCTTGGATAAAGAAAAAAATCTTGTTTTTTTTTGCCACAGGTTGCTTTTGTGTCAAATTGACATATGATCAGTTACAAACAAACTATTACATCAATACGCTCACCTTTTATTATAAACAATAAGATAAATCTACATCAATTCGAACAGAAATTTCTGTTTATCACTTTTACAGGCTGGTGGGGAAAAGTTTTACCTCTAGATACATATACCGGTGTGCTTTTCCAGGCTTAAGCTTAAATGTGCTGATATTTATACCAATTCACATTCCTTCCAGCACAGCCTGTAGTAAAAAAAATGTGTACATTTTCCTTTTTTGCCAGTTTAAACCCTGGTTGAATGCGTGTCCAGGCTTAAGATTAAAGTTGCCAATAGTTAGATCAGTGGCACATAAATTTGTTTTGTTTTGTTTTCATACTAAACACAGCTATGGTTCATAAATGTGCTACTAATTAATATCTTGTGCTATTTAATTAAGTCTCAAGCTTACATTAGCTTCTGGTAATTGACATCAAAAGAACAGCTTGAAAATGATTGAGGCCTCATGTGCGTGTTCACAGAAATACTTGTAACCCTGTAGCACTTGTAAAAAAAAAAATGACCAGAGTGTTCGTATGTCTTTACAGTTTCAACATTAGCTTGTGAGAGTTCACTCCCCTGTACTCGTTGTCTTATGTTTCAGCTACCATGGCAACTACCTACTTTATTTTTATCATTTAGTTACTTTAATTGTATATAGAGTAGTGAAGACACGTTGGCACAGCATTGTGGGTAATTTAAGACATTATTTAATATATATATATATATTGCAATTGTTAAAAATATTATCAAAACTTTTTATATATACATGTACCATATATACATATATATATTGTTTAATTTGCATGAAGTCAATACACTGTATATATATTTTCATGAAAAGAAAAAATATTGTCACATTTATTGAAAATAGACACATGTATAATAATGTATGTTCTATATTACCAGTAAACATTGGTAAAAAGATTCGAATGCATGTAATAAACTATTTTCATAATTTGCATTTTCAATATAAACATTACTGAATTGCCTCCCTTTGTATATGTGTCGACATTTATTTTATATCATAAGAATATTAGTGAATTATGCAAAATTTGACCAGTGTCAATTAAATTCTATCTTTGATTCTAAGCTAATACAGAGTTCTGTTCATCTCCCAAATGCCATGACCAATATTTACATGTATAGACTAGTACATTGTAATTGAAGCGACTTTTCATTTAGACTTACCGGTAGCTGATATTAATGGTATTCCCCTTGATAACTGATATCTATTTCACTCGAGCTTGCCATGAAAAAATGTTCTCTTCAAATAACTTTACGACATTTGTTTAGCATTATTTGGTTAAATGTAGAATAGCACATTTATTTGAAAGGGAGATAATTCAGTTATCATCACATTACACTTATATTGCAATACAATGAATTGTATTAGAAATATCTAGCCATTTTTATTTTTGTTTTACTGCAGTTTAATAAATTAATGAAATTTTTCAAATATAAAGATACTAAACTATCACTATCAAATATATCCTGACTCTACATGAATTTCAAATGCATTACATATACATGTAAGTCATTCATGTACTATATTCGCAGCTCTACATATCGGATCATTATACTTTTTGGCATTTGAAATATTTCTGAAGGAAAATTTAAATTGATTCATTAAATTCAAAAATTGCATTTAATCTTTGTCAATGATCCATTTTGAAGATTTTGGAAATTTTTCATTTTTATGGATAAAAATTTCATTCTGAGATAGTAAGAAAAGTATATAGATGTAACGTCATTTCATATTTCTTTTTATCATACCATTTAAATGTCAAATTTTACAGTCCGTCTATTTTTATTCCATTTTGCAGTAAGATATTTTTATAATACATATATATTTATAAAGAAAATTGTTTTGTTTTTAAACATGAGTCAGGATAAACAGGAAAGTTATGAAATCTTTAAAATATCTGATCACAGACACGTAATTCTCAGAAAGGTTAAAATCAGAGCGGTAAAATCAGTGGTTCAACTGCAACTGCACAAATTTACACAAAATGGAGATTAATTCATTGTTCATCTTTTTCTTTTTCCCACAGCCTTCTTATAATGGATTCAACATTGGTGTGTTCCGTCTATTCAGAGCAGCTAGGCTTATCAAGCTGCTCAAACAAGGATATACCATTCGACTTTTATTGTGGACGTTTCTCCAATCATTTAAAGTAAGGGAGACAACTTCTTCTTGAAAACTTTTTGGAAAATATTCATATTTCTACAATAATAGTTTATTGAATGCATTTTGATGAATTTGATTAAAGTCAGTTATATGTAGTTGCAGGATTAAAAAGTCTATATTTTTCAACTTGTAAAATTATTTGTGTTTACAAAATATTCATATTTTGAGATAAACTCCAAGATTTGAGTGATGGCCTCTGTGGCAGAGTGGTTAAAGCATTTTACTTAAAAACATGAAGTCACTCTTCCTAGGTACATTGTGACTGGGTTTTCTCTTCCACCATCAAAACTGGCCGCCACTATATAACTGAAAAATTGTTGAGTGTGGCATAAAACACCATTCAAAGAAACAAGATTTAAGTGTAACCAAGAATATTTTCATTTTTCAGGCTCTTCCCTACGTCTGTTTGCTTATTTTGATGTTGTTCTTCATATTTGCGATTATCGGTATGCAGGTAAGACTCCATATTATTTATATATTTATCTCCATGGATACCAATCTAATGTCATAAAAAAATCATGTAATCTTTATCATTCTAGATAAGTAATTAAAAATATCTCTGATGTCACTCAACAAATTGTTTCTCTTGTCAATTCATCACCAAGTGATTTATCCTATATCTTGAGCAGGAATTTTCATCTCTATCATAAGGGGCCACAATAAGGCCCCATTCCCTCTGCAAAAAAAAAAAGGTTTTTTCCCAATTTGCAGTCAAACTTTCCTAATTGAAGTCAAATGAGAATGGATTCCAAGACATTCTTGTATTTTTCAAACAGTTTTGTGTATTGTAGAATTCCCATTTTCAATAATATGTTGCTGAAATTCCCAATTCAAAAGGCCTAGGCCCCATTCCCAAAAGAGTGTGGAAAATGCCTGTTTAGTTAACACTGAATAGCTTGTTTTGAAATTTCAAGCTCATTGCTGAAGGAATTTTTCTCACCTGTGTTTAAAGCTGTCACATAGAGTTTTGTTTTTATCATTGAGTTTATTTTTTTACCTTTGATATATACATTAACATCAAAATAATTGCAATTGTAACAACATTTATGGAATTATTTGCTGAAAAAAAGTAATAAAAAAGGTCATTTCAATCATTAATAATGATTTATTTTCCTTTTTTTTTTTTCAGATATTTGGAAACATCAAACTTGATTCCAAAACAGCCATCAATCGTCACAATAACTTCAGAAATTTCATTCAAGCTTTAATGCTGCTGTTTAGGTATGTATTATTGATAATTTATGTGTTCATTTGATATGTTTAGTCTTAAGATAAAAAAAACCCCTACAACTTCAACATTTCTCTTAACTTTTGACATGACAGTTTTTTTTTTATACAATTCAAATTAGAGAGAGTAAAGTAAATGATATGTTTCATAAAAATTTTAGGTCAATAAGAAAGATTCCAAGTAGCCTACATACTACAGTAATTTTTTTTTTTTGCACTTGCTGTGCTAAATTTCACCACTTGCGGTGGTCTAGTGGTAGAGCGTTCGGCTCACAAGCGGAAGGTCCTGGGCCATACCAAAGACTTTAAAAATGGTAGTGACTGTTCCTTCGCCAACACTCGGCATACGTAGTGAAAGCCACAGGTCTTTCAGTGGGAGTTGTAACCGAGATCCTGTGTCACAGAAGGCGTGGCATGTAAAAGAACCCTCACTGCATTGGCATCAGTCCATAGCACAGGCCAAAATTTGTAGCACTTCACCTAAAGCTGGTGACATCTCCATAAAGATCTTGACAGGCTATAAAACCACAATCAAACAATCATACAACAAAGTTTTGTCTTGTTTATTGCTTGACTATTCATTATTATGACTTATGATGATGATGATGATGATGATGATGATGTCACTGTAGAAAGAACATCTAGGTATCAAGTATTTCTGTGACAAGTGACAATATTTCATCATGGTTGACTTTCATTATTGAACAAACAGTTTTTTAGAAATGATTTCAGCAAAAGAAAAAATCTAAAGTAGAACCCTACCATGACTAACCCTTTCACCCCTGAGTATCTATGTGGTATGTTCTTTTGTATTGCACTGGAGCGGTCTATTATGATCTGTAGTGTTGAAAGGGTTAACAAAGAGGGTCTGCAGAAATTCTCACATGTGGTTACAAGGACAGAAAGATGTATATCTCCTTTATAGAAGAGTTCCAAACACTTTGCAGGTTTTAAAAACTATTATGTTGTCAATATAAAAAGAAAAATTAAAAGATATTAAATTTTAATATTGCATATGAGTTGCTACACAAAGCTGAAGTATGGTCCTAGATTTGTTTATTTATTAGCCAATTCACTATGAATTTTTTTTTTTTTTTTTTTTTTTTTTTTTTTTTTTTTTTTAATAAATTTTATTATGGTATATGGCCAGGGTTTTGACATCAACCCTTACAACTCCACCTGGCTAGGGAGTACGAGGATTTGATATGTCTGAGTGACCAAATACCACAGAGAGAGAGAGAGAGAGAGAGGGAGAGAATGAATTAACAATGTAAATTTTATGATTCTGCTTTTAGGTGAATGGAATAACTTGATGTCTTTATTCTATTGTAAATTTTTGTCATTTATTTTTTTTTCTTCTAATTTTTCAGGTGTGCTACAGGTGAAAATTGGCAGCAGATTATGTTATCTTGCCTTGGCGGTCAACCTTGTGACCCAGATTCGAAAATAAAAACTAATTCCTGTGGCCTTGACTTTGCCATTATTTATTTTACAGCCTTCATTTTCCTGTGTTCATTTCTTGTAAGTTAATTCAAACCATTTGCTCTATTTATTATCAGACAGTACATGCACAGCGTAACTTATAAATAACAGGAATCTTGTCATCTATGTGTCGGTTAAAGTTCATATATGATACATGTACAAAAACAACAAACAAACAAATTAACAAACAAAAACACAACAAATAACAGACTGATGATGTATACTAGTGTCCCTAATTATGCGCATGGAGGATATGAAAGAAAATGAATACTGACAGAAAATCTACCAGTCTATCGAGCCGTCAATAGCTCAGTGGTAGGGCACTCGACTTGGGATTGCAAGGTTCTGGGTTTGATCACCAGTCCGAGTACAATGGTTTCCAGTCCTTCAGATGAAACATTAAAAACCGAAGTCAAGGACAGGCTTGGAACATTAAAGAACACTCACTGCATAGGAAAAGTCCTTAGCATAAGTCAAAAATTTTTGAAGCCTGCATCAGCTTGATGCTGCCATGATATATAACTGAAATACTGTTGACAATGGCATTAAACACCAATAAACAAACAAACCAGTCTATCCATTTAAGGTTTTGTTTAAAGTTTTGTAATGGCTCATCATTCACTGAATATGGTTTCAAAGGTAGGGATCATATATTGATTCACCAATACTCCTAGAATGCTCCCTTATTTTGTCACTAGAATTAGGAATACACTTACTTCCGAAAGATGATAGAAGAAAGTAATTATAATCAAATCCACGTATAACGAGAGATCATATATGAAGAGATTCCAGTTATAATGAGAATATATCTATTCCCCATGCATTTCTTACATTATTTAACATCAATGCGAAGAGCAAAAGCTGGTTATAACAATCAAGATTTAAATCTATCTCCCTTCCACTTTGTTATAAGTGGAGTTGACTGAATTTTTTAGCAATAGATTCAATGTTTTGTCTCTCTACTCCAGATGCTGAACTTGTTCGTGGCTGTCATCATGGATAACTTTGATTACCTTACTCGTGATAGCTCAATTCTAGGACCCCACCATCTTGATGAGTACATAAGAGTTTGGGCCGATTATGATCCAGGTGCCACGTAAGTGTCTTTGTACCTGTCTCTGTCATAGATTTGGCCATGACAAGAGCTGTTTTGATTATTTCTACGTCAGCAGTCTTGACCATTGAGAGGTTAATGGTACATTTGTTTTTTGACCATTCCGATGTTCTACCATTTGATCATTTCAAGGTTCAAGGTTCAGAACATGTTAGGGCATGTAGGCAGACATTATCAGTAATAACAATTTTAAGGTTGTCCGTCCAAAACATACCATTGGCAGCATACAGTAATGGCTATCAGAACTGCCAAATACTCGTACCATCACTTGATACCATAATATACTCACCATCTGTTGGCAAACTGATACTTTATAACCATTGTAAGAAAAAACGTTACTGCCAGGGGCTGTTCCATTAATTGTGCATACCGGTACAAAAATTGATTGCACATTCTGTATGGAAATTTGAACTACTTTCGTTGGCATTCATAAGGCCATGCGCAATGCCAACTGACATCAGTTCAATGCTAAAATATCCGTGTAATATTTCCTTATACAAATATACATTTTATGTACACTATCTATATCTTTATTATTTTTACTTACTTTGTTTACAGTGGCAGAATACATTACTCCGATATGTATGAAATGTTGAGGAACATGGAGCCGCCAGTTGGTTTCGGGAAAAAATGTCCAGTAAAGTTTGCATACAGGAAGTTAATCCGTATGAACATGCCTGTTTATCCTGACGGGACGGTCCATTTCACCACCACCTTATTTGCCCTCATCAGAGAATCGTTAGCCATTAAAATGAGCTCTGGTAATACAAAAATTCAATTTTTTAACTTTTTTTTTGACAGAATGCATAACTCTCTGACTTTTTAAAGGGGCATTTGTTGTTGTGTTTTTCGATTTTTTCTACTTTAACTACTCGCACTTGATGTACAATAACAAATAAGAGCTATGCACAGACAAAAAAAAATCTTATATTCCTATATACTGTATACAGAGTTATTTTCACCCTAATGCACTTGCAAACAATTTATCCCCGTTTTCAATTCACCCAGACTTTTATTATTAAAAATAGAAGAATTTACCATTTTGAATCGCCCAGTTTTGAATTCGCCCACTGACGATGAGGGCGAAAGAGGCAAAAATAAAATGGGCACTAAAATTTCCCTGTATACAGTATTTTGTGAAAATAAGTTCAGGTCCAGTGTGGTATTCATATACAATCAGTAAGGTTGAGTTAATCGGTTGCATTTGTAAAAGTGCCAAACCTGGGTTTCTCAAGCAATTTTCACAAAATATATAGAAATTCAAGAATATTTAAACCCTTGTATCTCTTTTTTTTGTAATTTTATATCAATCTAAGTAGAAACAAATGAAATAACAATAATAAAAAAAAAACACAGGTAATGCCCCTTCAATTTAAATTTCAATTTTCTCACAAAATATAAGAACTAGTAATGGACAATCAATTTAAAATCATAATCAAGAATCAGATTGTAATCAGAACAGCAAAGTGATCAATTATCAAATATCTAGATAATCAGTTTCCCTTTATCAATTTTATTTATATACCTTCACCAGCAGTCATGATAGAGAGTCAAATCTTTAATTTTTAACTCATTAACTCCTGAAAAATAATGGACTCTTCTGTAACATGTGTAAATCAATAACTTAGACCAGTCCAAATGTGTCTATAGGGATGAATCAGTTAAATATCAAATATAACTGTACATGTAGTATATTTTATTTATTTCATATAGTATTAAACTGGCATTCAATAAATACACATATTTTATTGTAAAATTTTTTTTATACTCAACACTGAAGTGTTTTTCTGTTTGTCTTTATATACATGTTTGTAGAAATACACTGGAACCTGTCTTGAAAGACCACAGCCGTAAAAGACCACCTGTCTTTGGAGACCACATTCTCAAAACCACTTGGTTCCATAATCCTTTTTTGAGAGACCACCTGTTTTGTAAGACCACATTTAAATGACAGAAGTGGTGGTCTCTCAAGACAGGTTCCACTGTAAAACCTTTGTTTTTGTGAGTAGATTTTTCCAATCTAATGTCCATGTAGTAAAAATATTTACTGTAGAATTGTTTGACACAACAGAACTTCTAATCAATCTTATTGTTTAAATCTTTATTTCAAAGTTGATGAAATGGACAAGAAAGATGAAGAAATGAGGGATCTAATTAAAAAGTTGTGGCCAATACAAGCTGGTAAAAAGAAAATGCTCAATTTACTTGTGCCACCAAACACAGGTAAACATATTTCTATATCATCGATTTCTTTGTGTGGTATTAAATCATGATACATGTATATACTAATTTGGCCTCTGTGGCCAAGTCGTTAGATCACTGCGCTCTGAATCATGAAGTCTCTCACTTCTGGTCAGCATAGGTTCGAGTCCCACTGAAACCTAAGCTGATTTCTGTGAGAATGTTTGCCAGTTTATTGCGGAAAGCCAGTGGGCTCTTCAAGGGTACATTGTAACTGGGTTCAGTCTTCCACCATTAAAACCTTGTCGCCACCATATAGCTGGAAAATTGTTGAGTGTGGCCCAAAACACTATTCAGAATTCAGAATTTAAAAATGTATCCTAATCTAATAAAAAATCAATCTGTCACTGCTGTTTTCTGATATGTCATTTGAGAGATCTAATGGTATCCACTATGGGGTCACTTGTGATTGACCTCTTGGAGGTGTGTACTGTCTGACCAATAAAAATACAACTTATGAGATCTTGAATGTTTATTGAATGGTAATTATATGTCAGCTGTCAGTTAAATACATGTGTTTGGCAGTTACATAAATAACGGGCAGTCGCCACATAATATGTATACATGTAAATACATGCATCTGGTGACTGCCAGATCAAATATGTAAATTCTAACATGACATCTATATGTTTTCATAGATCGGACATTATAAAATTGCTGTACTACTTTGTTTTCATGGCAGTCCTTGATTTTCTTTTTTATGTTTAGAATTAAATGACACACATATGACAGTTGGAAAAATCTATGTTGGATTGATAATAGCTGACAACTGGAAAGCATATAAAGCCAGCCAATCAAAATTTAATAATCCACGAATGGTAAGTCACATGATTCTATTTTCATTGGTTTAGAACTAGGTCACAAAGGTCATGTGACATGACCAATAAGTTTGAGAAAGAAATTTTCTTGTCACCATGAAAAATGTTTTAAAATGTTGAACAATTTATTCAGACAGATTATTGTTTTGAAGTCAGTTCCTCACTGTTCTGAAGTTTCAGATGCAGAGGTGATGATATGTTAGGGAGGGTTCATTTTGCATCTCTATCTTTGCAAATTATTAAGAGGTTAAAATTGCTTTAATACAGTTTACATGTAGTATTTTATTACTATGAACCATGTTAGGTAAATTTCTGAAGAAACAAGATTGTTTGATAGAGCCAGGGTCTGAATATCTCTGGATTGTTTTATTTTTGTAATGACTTTTGTGATATATGTATGCAATTACATGTATGTACATGTATGTGCTTAAACATGTCTGTTATAATGTATGTATTTACCAAAAATGTGTGTAAATTGTATGCAAATTTACATATTTATATAAAATCTATGTTCAAGAAAAAGTAAAAATTTACAAACTCAAATGCTAAGTCAGTTTTTAACTGTAGGTGATAACAAAAAAACTAATTCACTTTACAGCTGGAAGAAAAGGAGGAGGTTAGTAAGCGTCTCCATGGAGATGATCACTGTGGAAACCACAGTGCCGACCTTGACCCAAAAACTGCTGAAACTAAATGCTAATTCTGTTCTTTTTTTCTTTTATGAATTCTTTTGCACAGCATTGTGTATATCTTTTGTTATGACTCTGGTACATTCAGAAAAATTTGCTGGTTTTAAGAAATTTGACTGTTTAAGTCAAACCTGAGCTGTGAAGGCTTGTGACGATCACAGCTTAAAGAAATCTCTACTCTTCGTGTTTTTGCATAAATGATTTCTTCTAAAAAAAAAAAAACACTCACCAAATGTCAAATTTCAACCCAATTTTTTGAAACGTATTCATATGGGACTTCTAGTAGACCAAAAAGGGTGACTGACCCCCATAGGGGCTAAAAATTGCTTTTTCTTTTAAGGATCAGATGAGTGTCATATGGCTGATTTTTGCCAGAGCTGATCACATATACATTTGGGCATTTATCTATGATGCATGTATTTAACCCAATGGCCCCTGTAGCCACATTTGAACTCGCCCATATCAAAGAATGGTAAAGTCCACTGTCAGAATTTGGGAGTGTTTGATTTTGTATCTGTCAAATACTGCCAAAAATTCACAGTACTGTAAACTTGCACTCTCCTGAATTATGACATTTAGGCTTTCAGCTTCATTTTATCCTAAGCTGATAACTTATATGTGGGGAAATTTGCCAATGAGTGTTCCAAAAAAAAGTCTTTCTTCAAGTATACTGTGACCAGTTTCGGTCCTCCAAAGCTGGATTCTGTCACATCCTTAAAATAAAAATAAGTTATAGATCACCATTCAACAAACAATTTTGATATTATGATACATTTTACATGATTAAATGTACAGCGTATTTATAAGTTCTACCAGTCAAATTTTTCTGTAAACAATCAGCTGATGATAGAATTATAGAATTTCTGTCTGGACACATGGGAGTCCTTAATTTAGTTTAATTTAGCATTTGTTAAGCTGTCAGACTGATACACTGGTTCATTCATAGTTGATCACAAACACAGGTACATGTACATGTATATGTCTAAGTATGATCCAGGGCACTCCTTGACCAAGTGGTTAGAGAATCACGCTTCAAATCATAAAATCTCTCAATTCTGGTCAGCGCAATTTCGAGTTCCACTGGAACCCAAGCAGATTTTTGGGAGAAATTTTGTCAGTCTACTTTCCGGAAAGTAGGTGAACTCTTCCTGGGTAACCGGGCTTTCTCCTCCTCCATTGAAAAGTGGCCACCAGTGTTGCGTAAAAGACTTCAAAATCAAAAATCAAGAATACAACCCATGACCTTTTGTTACATGCATAAAGACTTGAAACACCAGTGACCTTAAAGGTCAACAGACATGAAAATTATCTTATTTACAGAATGTTTCCATGGAAATGAGGTCAGGGACATTAATAAATTGTAATCAAAATGTGACCGCTAAAGATATTTATTAGTTTCCATTTTTTTATGTTTTTTTTTCTAGAAATTTGATCACCCATGTGTTCAGACTCCTGTCTATATATATGCACAATTAAATTAATTTTCAAATTATTTGCAATTTAACTTTCTTTCAGATGGAATTATCGCACTGTTCATCTCATTTTTTCTTTTAATTAGATATTATTTTTATTTCAGTAAATATTTAAAATTTGTGAAGGTTATATTCAAGGTCATTTTCACAAATGCTGAGTTTTAAGAAAATTTGTAAAACTATCAGAAATATAAATTTAATTTACAGCTGTAGCTAGCACACAATTCAGTTAATGATTGAATCTCTGGTGAAAAATATTTGAATATATGGTATTCTGTAAAAAGAATAATCATATGAATATTATATATGCTAAATTTGAAATTTTCATCTGATTTGAGCACAAAGAAAATGATTTTGAATATATCAAATTGAATTATAATTTTTCTTACATTATGAATATTCAGCACGATTTGAAATTCTAGCACAATATGTTCTTTTGTGTGCATTTCTGTGCTATTTGCCAATCTTGTACTTGTTTGTTTATCTAAATGAGTGATACTTTTTGACTTTATCTGCAGTGGTCTAAAAATATGAAATACAGTGGAACCTCGCCTAAAGACCACCTCGTGTAGGAGACCACCTCGCATTTCAGACCACAAGTTTTCAGTCTCTTGATAAATAATTAAGAAGTATAGAACCTCACTTAAAAGACCACCTCACTAATCAGACCACTTTGAGTCTGTCAGATAGGTGGTCTTAATAGCGAGGTTCCACTGTATATGCTAAAATATCTTGTATTGATTTTTCAGTTTTTCTTTAAAAACTGAAACTCAAAATTTCTTTAAAATTGAACAAAATCACAAGTTACAGAAATATAAGATCTGGATGAGGAATAAATGCATTCCAATTGTTAATAAACCACACAGGAATGCAGATTTGGCACTTATTTCTGTATATTTCTAAATTTACATAATATTTGTAAATCTTGAGAACATTCAAATAGTATAAGATTGGTAGTGTTTATTTATTTTGTTTACATTTAAAATATATTTTTCACGTTTGAATATTTATGGCAATATTAATTTTGTGTTTTTATATGTACATATTCATGAAATGAGTATATGAATATTCATAACTACAAGAAGTGCCAAACTTAATTAATATGTTCATGATTGAAAACATAAAATCGACTGTCAAATTTTACAACGAAATGTACATGTATGTATGAAAACAACTCGCTCCAAATAATATTTCTGATGTATAACATTTGCTGCACTTGTATATTTCCTGTGTATACTCATATTTTGGAAACAAAATATGCAGCTTTTTCTCTATGTTTAAAGTCATACATGAAGGGGTGGCAAAATAATGCAGATTACCATATATTATTACTAGAAATGATCAGTTACTATGAAAACACTGCATACTTAGGGAAACTGTACCATTTTGCTTCTACCTCCAGACTTTCAAGTTGTATGACTGCCATTAACTCATCAACCCTTGAAAAACAGTGGACTCTTCTTTAAATCAATGACTTAGACCAGTCCAAGTGGATCTTTAGGGGTGAATGAGTTATGGTAAATTGGTGAATGGATGAATACTAAAAACACATACATTTTTCTAAACTATACTAAATGACAGAATTAATGACCGTAACATTGACAAAGGACTTGGACATATCGTATAAGTTAATTTGTACATTTTGACAGAACCACCCTTTACATTGCCATTAAATAAAATACGTAAACAAATAAAAATAATAAAATCTATTTTGAAAAGTAAGAAACTGATGATAAGTGAGCTGTACGTAGGTCAAACATGGCTACCGAAGATTCAAATATTTTCATTTGTTGCTGCTTCTTGCCAGTCTTAATACATGAAGGATAGAAAATATACCTTTATCTATTATTATATTATTTCTATGTTTCAAGATTAATTAGGTTGTGACGTCTTCACATGACTTGTTAAAAGTAGGGCAGGATTTAATGTATTTGACTGTTCTTATATGTTCATATCATATTGTTTATTGCACGTAAATTGCCAAAAAAAAAAAACAAAAACAAAAAAAACAAATACCTGTATATGTAGTGCCATGACTAATTGTTCAAAGTAAGACAATATACAGTAAAACTTGTATATAACGACCTCCTTAAAGACACAGGAAGACTGGTCTCTATAGGGAGATGATCTTTATATAGAGGTTGATTTGTACACAAATGGTACTATTGGGACAGCAAAAAAATGGTCTTTGTGACCAGGTGGTCTTTATACACAGGTGGTTGCTAAAGCAGGTTTTACTGTATAGACAATGATCAGTACATGGTACATTTATGTACATGACACACGTACCTTTGACGCTCTAGATTTTTTTTCTGAGGACCTGAAACTCTATAACTACCATTTTCATATAATTTTAAAACCCACACTCTCTTTATCTACTGCTTTGTTTAGTTTGAGGAAATGTGATGCTTGTATATATACATCTTTAATACATTATTATCATTAATATATATATATATATACACTCCTAATGCTACTACCTCAAGAACTAATACACAAACACAAGGGGAATATGGAACAAAATCCTTAACTCTTAACTATCACTTGGAAAGTAATAATCAACTACAAATCTGCAATTATTAATAAGTAACAACCTTGACTAGCATGTACCTTTTACTGCTAAATGGGGGTGGTGTTTCCTTAACTGGGTCAAAAACGGCAAAAGTGGACCACTGGGACTCGCCAAGAAATAAATCGTACAGGTATAATTCTTATTCATTTTTTGTATATTCTCTATAATTTCTTCTTTAATTTATTTATCTTCTTTTTATCTGAATGATATTGATTCTTATAAAGATCTATTTCAAAACACTGGTCGAGAGTGTGCAAAGGATTCTGGGAGAGCACATATTTTGGGTTTTGTGGGTATATACTATGTCTTTACACATCTTCAAATCTCCTGTAAATCACATGTATTTCAGGAGAGGTTAAATTTTGCATAAATTCACCAAGGGGAATTCATGAATATTTTTTTTAAAACTTTGCATAATTTATGCAAATGTTCATCCAGGTACTTGACAATACTGTCTTGCTACAAGAAGTTAAGTATAGGCTATGCATAAAATTTCAGGCTGCATTCTTTATCTAAGAACGTAACTTCTGTAAATACATGACTAGTGTGGTGCCTTCATGACCGAGTGGTTAGAGCATTGGGCCTGCAGTCATGAAGGATTTCACTTCCAGTCAGCACTGGTTTGAGTCCCCACTGGAACCTAAGCTGATTTGTAAGAAAGTTTACTTGGTGAGGGGGGGGTGGGGGGGTGGCAATGGACTCCCCTTCCAGAGTACATTGTTGTGTTTCTATTCTCCACTGTTAAAATCTTGTCACCACCATATAACTTAAGAATTTTTTAGTGTGGCGTAAAACACCATTCGAAAACCAAACATATCAGAGACTTGTTTGCCTCTGTATATACAGCTGTATACATTTTCTGTATTAGTATGTTCCTGTCCTTCGGATGAGTCAGTAAAACTTGAGGTCCCTTGTCACAGTAGGTGTCGGCACGTTAAAGAACCCTCACTGCTCAATGGCCGTAAGTGCCGAGCATAGGCCAAAATCTGAAGCATTTGGCATTTGGTGACGTCTCCATATGAGTGAAAGATTCTTGAGTGGGACGTTAGACAACAATACAACAACAACTGTAATAGTATGAGAGCTTGACACTCTCCAAATGTATTCATGTATTTGATAGGATGATAGAAAATCTAAGATGAGGACCTGAAATAAAGTCAGTGCCAAATATAAGTTCTTTTCAGTATTGCAAATATCTCGTGGAACAATAAAAGAATGACAGCAAGATAAAAAAAAAACATTCTATTCTATGAAATGAACATCACTAATTTTTTTTGTCAGTCCTGTGCTTTAAAAAATACCAGAGAAAAAAAAATTAGGGGAGGAGTAATCTTGATTATCTAATGGAGAATTGAACTCTATGTACATTTTCAGATGAGCATGAACTTCTTTGAATCAAAATTTAACTATGCAACAATTCTTTGTAATGATGCTGCAATTTTTTCTGTGGCTATAAAAGGCAAGCAAGATACTAGTGGCCAAAATGTATCCCTATTGCTGACAGTTCTGGTTATAGACGGTAGAAATATTAGCATGCACTCGTCTCCAGTACATATAAACACGGTCAAAGTTCTTCGATTACACGGTTCTTTTTTCTCTGTCAGTTTAATTTCAGTCCAAGTATCTTTGATGCATGAAGCACCTGAAAATTCAGTATTGATATGATTTAAAATGAAATCGATATTAGACCCCTACAGATGATACCAGCTAGGAGGGGTGGACTGTAGGTTTTGTCTCTGTCATTCATTCTAGATAAAAGCTAATTGGTTAAAGTTTTGAAATTATTCTAGATTCACGGATCCAGATTCCACAATGATTGTTTCATGGGTATGGGGCACATGCATTGACTCATCAATACTCTCAGAATTAAAATTTAATGTGATATAAAATCATATTGCACCAGGATAATTGTCAATCTGTTGCCATATATTGTTATATATTGTCCTCATTAGAGTATAAAAACTGCAGAGAAACAAAAGCTTGTATAAAGTGCAGCTTAATACTGTCTAAATAAAATCTGTGAACCTGTTTTCTGTTAGGTATATCTATGCTTACTCACAGATGGTTGTATGTAGGGTCGAAATCTTATTTTTACATAAACTTACATTTTATCTTATTTTTTTATGTATTTAACATAAATTTACAACTTAAAACAAAGTAAAGTACCAAAAGTCTCAAATTTCAACATTTTTCTGCATGAATTTTACATATGGTAGCTTTTATATATATATATATATATATATATATATATATATATATATATATATATATATATATATATATATATATATATATATATATAATAGGAAACTCACAAAGCGTCTTACACATAATAGCTGTTTCTCACCGACATGTGTCTAAATTGGAGTCAAAGAAATTTAAATCACAGTTTTAAATCTGTCACCCCCTAGTATCTAGATAGTAAGCTATTTTTTTTATTGTTTTAGACTTGTCTGTTATGTTAAATGGGGTTGGAAGGTTTAAAACAATGCAATGAATTATATGTTTCAGTTATTAGAAACATTTTTAAGAGAGAAAAAAAGTAAAAAAGAAATTCTGTGAAATTTGATGAAAAAGCATCTTTAACCCCTTTCAACTTCTGCAAATGGCAATAGACAGGTCTAAGACAATAATAAAGAGCATACCATTTATATATTTAGGGGTGAAGGTGTTTATATGAAATCATAGATTTTTATCCAAATGCCAACATAGTTTATAGATAAATGAAAAAATCTATTGTGAAGTCTTATGTATTTAGCTGACTGACCTAATGTATTTGAATTAGCACTTCATTTCATTTGGTTTATTTAATTATGATTTTCTAAAGAACAAAGAATGTCTTATTAAATCAACAGTAAAATTCCTATTTTTATAGTTCATTTGTATTCTTACCGTTTTCTTTTACTTAATTATCATTTCTCTCTTGTATCAGTGAAATTTTGTTTTTTATTTCAGTAATGTTACCATTATTAAAAATGTTGTATGTAAGAATATTTAATCATCACTTTTTGGGGGGATTTGTTTGGGGAGGGGGGGGGACTGGGGCTTAAGTTGACCCAGAATTTAAACTGTATGTCAACATAAAGATGTAGCTGAATACTTATAGATTTACAAAAAATAGTTTTTCACCTTGTTTGTGAGGAAAATTAATGTATATCATTATTATGGTTTTCAGCGACCACCCTCGTTCTTTCAGAGACTTATGGGAGTCATGAGAACTCCCTCTGCTCGTTCCAGTCAAAGTTTAGACCAAGACTCGGAGCATTCCGATGATCCTGATGGGGGTCACAGGTAAAGTATTTGGTATTTATTTAGGAGATATCACCTGATGGTGCAGGCCCTGAATGGGGGTCACAGGTAAAGTATTCAGTCTATGTTTAGGGGATATCACCTGATGGTGCAGGCCCTGAATGGGGGTCACTGGTAAAGTATTTGGTCTATGTTTAGGGGATATCACCAGATGATGCAGGCCCTGATGGGGGTCACGGGTAAAGTACTAGGTAGATGTTTATGGGGATATCATCTGCTGATGCAAGCCCTGATGGGGGTCACAGGTAAAGTACGCCATATTTGTTTAGGTGATGTCACCTGTCACAAGACACCTGACAAGTCTGTACATTGGAACCTGCCTTGAGAGACCTCCCTTTCTGCCACTAAGATATCTCAAGACAGATGGTATCTCAAAAGAAGTTATAAGTTTTGGACATTTTAACTTAAGGTCACTGTGGTATTTCATTTAATTATAATTCCGAATAAATATTTCACCCAAATTTCAATCTAATCACAGATTTATACATTTTGTACAATTAATTCATGTAAAATGCATTGTCATCATACATATGGACTGTTTGCCGTGGTCTAGGGGTGGAGTGTTCGACTCACAAACAGAAAGTCCTGGGTTCAATTCCAGTTACCTGGTCATATCAAAGACTTTTAAAAATAGTAGTGGCTGTTCCTTCACCAAGCGCTTGGTATACAAAGTGAAAAAACATGGGTCCTTCCTGATGAGATTTAAAACCAAAGTTATGTGTCTAGGGATCCATGGCACATAATAAAACTCTAAATCCTTAATGTAGGTCAAAATTTGTGGCACTTCACCTAAAGCTTGTGACATCTCAATATACTGTACGTGTACTTATTTTAGCGGTATTCTAATATTAGTGCCTTTCGCGCTCAAGTCATTGCGCTAATTCAAGGGCAGAGCTAAAATTTCTCCATCTTGTCATTCAGTATACACAACAGAGCCAATGAAATGAATTGTGTGAGTTCCAGATTGCGCTAATAAGTCTATACCCTCTGAGAGTGCTAAAATATGAGTGTGCTAATTTAAATACACATACAGTAAGTGAAAAATTATGTAAAACATCGTCTACATACAATATCCATTCAAGATTTTAAATGAGGATCAAAATGAATTTTACATGAAGTGAACATTGAAATTAATGAGATAAAATGATTTACCTGTGTCACAATCCAAATATAGGCTTAATGATTGGTTTCTTGTGCCTAAACAGACAGGTAATTAATTTGATAATTTAAAGTATACTCAATCATTTTTTTATTTTTTTTTGCAGCATTGACAAACATCCATGGAATAAATCGTTTGGTTTTCTGCGTCGTGGAAGCAGTAAAAAAAAAAAAGATCCCCACTACCAATCTGAAGTGGCCAGTCTACAGGTAATTCTCGTCTCTGGACTTAAAAAAACCTCCATGAAAAAAAAACTGTAAAATTCACATCCCAGAGTACACTTCTTAACTCATCGACCCCTGAAAAACAATGGACTCTTCTGTAAATCAATGACTTAGGCCAGTCCAAATGTGTCTTTAGGGGTGATTGAGTTAACATTCCAACTTTGTGAAATTGACACTTCTGATATCTTAACTCATTTCTAAGTTCTGTAAAATAAAATCATTAACATATTGGTGGTCATTAATTTGTGGAATAATTTTCAACTATTTATTCATTAATTACATTAAGATGGACATTATACAAAAATTTTGACTATGTCGGTATCAAAATGCCTAATCAAACCGTTCCATACCGCTACCCCACTGTGTAATAGAGTATTGTAATAATGGCCAGTCCTTTATATTTCAATCAATATATTAATTCTGTTTTAAGCAGAAGCCCACACCCTTATGTATTAGGGATATATAAATGATAATAAAATGATTTTATATGCATATCCTGTATAGACAGAAATAACTCTCTTACTGTACATAAGGTCTTTTTATATATTTCTGTTTAAAATTCCTTTAAAAACTATAAGAAAAAACAAGTAACAGTCTAAGATATTAAACATTGCCTACAAAAACAGTCGGGCAATAGTCAAGACTTCAGGAGTCAACAACAAAATTGCTGTTGCCCTCGGACCCAGTCAATAATTGTATAATATTGCATATTCTTTAAAGACAGAGGGCCATTCTCCCATCGCATTACGGAGTATTAAAATTTCTTATAAGATCTTATGTATAATGTATGTAGGCAGGAGGATGTTCTCCTACTGTAATTAGGAGTATTGAAATATCTTATAAGAAGATCTTATGTATAATGTATGTAGGCAGGAGGCTATTCCTCCTACTGCATTTAGGAGTATTGAAATATCTTATAAGAACATGTAATGTATGATATTTGTAGGCAGGAGGCTGTTCCTCCTACTGTATTTAGGAGTATTGAAATATCTTATAAGAACATGTAATGTATGATATTTGTAGGCAGGAGGCTGTTCCTCCTACTGTATTTAGGAGTATTGAAATATAAGAAGATGTAATGTATGATATATGTAGGCAGTAGGCTGTTCCTCCTACTGTATTTAGGAGTACTGAAATATAAGAAGATGTAATGTATGATATATGTAGGCAGGAGGCTGTTCCTCCTACTGTATGAGGGAGTATTGAAATATAAGAAGATGTAATGTATGATATATGTAGGCAGGAGGCTGTTCCTCCTACTGTATGAGGGAGTATTGAAATATAAGAAGATGTAATGTATGATATATGTAGGCAGGAGGCTGTTCCTCCTACTGTATGAGGGAGTATTGAAATATAAGAAGATGTAATGTATGATATATGTAGGCAGGAGGCTGTTCCTCCTACTGTATTTAGGAGTATTGAAATATAAGAAGATGTAATGTATGATATATGTAGGCAGGAGCTGTTGTTCCTCCTACTGTATGAGGGAGTATTGAAATATAAGAAGATGTAATGTATGATATATGTAGGCAGGAGGCTGTTCCTCCTACTGTATGAGGGAGTATTGAAATATAAGAAGATGTAATGTATGATATATGTAGGCAGGAGGCTGTTCCTCCTACTGTATGAGGGAGTATTGAAATATAAGAAGATGTAATGTATGATATATGTAGGCAGGAGGCTGTTCCTCCTACTGTATTTAGGAGTATTTAAATATAAGAAGATGTAATGTATGATATATGTAGGCAGGAGGCTGTTCTCCTACTGTATTTAGGAGTATTGAAATATAAGATGTAATGTATGATATATGTAGGCAGGAGGCTGTTCTCCTACTGTATTTAGGAGTATTGAAATATAAGATGTAATGTATGATATATGTAGGCAGGAGGCTGTTCTCCTACTGTATGAGGGAGTATTGAAATATAAGATGTAATGTATGATATATGTAGGCAGGAGGCTGTTCTCCTACTGTATGAGGGAGTATTATGATAATATAATTAACATTATGCTTTATACAGGCGCGGGGCTGTTCTCCTACATGTACATACTGTCTGAGGGATCTTGTATCATAATAATATATACCGTATTCGACGCAATAACCGCCCATATTCCTAAGAGTGCCCCTACCCCTACCAGCGAGAATCGTTTCCAGCTGGTTGACAAGGCGATGTGGACCTGAACTGTTTTACGTCAATTTGACTATTAATGGGTCCCATTAAGCACCCACTACTTTTTTCCTGATTTTTGTAGTGCCCTGGGCACTTAATGGGTCGACTACGGTAATAACTGTTCTAAATATAGGCATGGGGCCACTCTCTCATTGAGCGAGGGAATATTATGATGTTATGAAATATTCAATGTATGCTTTATATAGGCACGAGGTCGTTCTCCCAGTCTATACAGAGGATATGATAATTCCTCCTTTTCAATGGAGGATGAGGATGAATTTATTACATCATCAAAACCTATAAACACCAGTAAAAAACACAGAGTCCAGTTTCATGGACCATATTTCAGACACAGGAAGGTATACAAAACATTTTTGTTTTGTGGTGACAGGAATAGTTATCCTAAATCGTTAGTAACTTGTCTCTGGTGAAGGCATTTACAGGTAAAAAACAAGCATGTGATGATGTAGACTGGGTAACAACAGCAAAAATAATCTGGTATACAAGTCAGTGACAGATCACATGACTTGTAGGAGAGTTTCAGGGACTGCAATCTGAACACTGTGGTGATGGTTACTTATCCATTGTCTCTTTCAGCTTTTGCTTTTTGAGTATATTAGCTTGTTAAATATAGTAGATCCTTTGGGTTAAATGTTCCTCTGTAGTAGTAATAAATAATCTTTTGTGGTGAAGGTAAATACAGAGCCGTGAGGCTTTTAGCCTAACTGCTGTTAATATCTATAAAGTATATATCTTAAGGCCATTTTGAGATTTTAATAGCGTAATTTTTTTTAAAGCTTTTAGTTCTAAAAACATCTCCATGGTGAAGGCATACAGGGTACAAGGTTTTAGTACTGCTTTATTTGTCTGGTGAATGTATTTGAATTCTTAAATGTCTTACATCCCTAAAAAAGTAACAATGAACTCTACTTTATATGACACAGACCAGTCCACCTGGGTCTCCAGGGTGGAGAACTTAGGGGTAGAACTAGTCAAGATAATTTTGCCTATTTACATAACTTCTTTATTAACCGTTTCATCCCTACAGACCACTATAGGCCTTTCTAAACAATAGAAAGGAGGGTACCATATGTGAATATAGGGGTGACAGGGTTCACCATTATCTGTCTATTTGTGTTCCAGTGTGAACTTTTATAGCAGTTTTTATTATACAAAAATGGTGTCAGCTCAATGGCTGTAAGTTCTGAAATGGGGACATGCTTCAAAATCAAACTCTTGTGTGATGAAATTCGTCAAAATTATAATTCACCATATACAATGTACAGTGGAACCACCCCATCTGCCACCCAGATGTGTTCTCACAAGACAGGTGGTCTCTCAAGACAGGTTCCGCTAAATTGCAATAACTGTGATCCTGTAACTTTAGACAGCAAACTGATACAAAATCAAGTAAAACTGATAGCATTGTCCCAGAAATGGATTGTTCCATGATGTCATTTTGTGACAATCAATTTCTATTTGTCATTCATGATATATTTCCCAGACTCAGAGGATTTATGAAAAAGATACCGTATAATCAGAAATTTTAGTGAGGATTCAGTTTCGGCATTATTACCAAGTTTGTTGAGATTGTTAAAATTAAATATCGCTAACAATTCATTCCTCATTGTAGGTAAGAGTTGTCTTTTTTTTATCATAAAATCACTAGAATTACTTCTCGCTAAAATTATATACCATATTTTTAGGACAAAATTTTAAATTTGCATCTTGCTCAAATTTCCACTAACACAGTATGTTATCTAGAATTAAAAAAAAACCAGGATAATGAAAATGAAATTATACATGTACATGATGTATGTCAATGATGTCTTCTAATACAACATGGTTGTCTCTGATATACAATTCTTTGTTGCCTGTACATTTATGGACACGTATCTAATGTACCTATAATTCTAATTGTATTTAGTCCTTGGAAAGGCAGGATTTTTCCGACGGACTGAAACCTGAGCATGCTGCAGGACACCAGCCAGTAACTCGAGTTGGATCCGACGCCTCCAGCCGTGCAGGAAGTGTCAAATCACCGTCACTACCAACAACACCATTGTCACCACGATCACCCACCATGCCTCACAGAGGCTCGTACACATCACCAACATCATCCCCGCTAGTTAGTCGTAGATCAACATCACCACGTAGGCCTGGTGATTATGGCTTCGCTTCTGCTGTGACAAATATTGTCGATCAGGCACATCATATTGCAGAGCAGGAAAGAGTTAGAAAATTTGGTATAGGTAAGATTTTACATTATTTTATATATATATATTGTATGTATGTATGAGTGAGAAAGATGTGTGTGTGTCTGTATGAGTAAGATAGGTGTGTGTCTGTATGAGTGAGATAGGTGTGTGTGTGTGTGTGTATTTATGAGTGAGATAGGTGTGTATTTATGAGTGAGTTAGGTGTGTGTGTGTGTATTTATGAGTAAGATAGGTGTGTGTGTCTGTATGAGTAAGATAGGTGTGTGTGTCTGTATGAGTAAGATAGGTGTGTGTGTCTGCATGAGTAAGATAGGTGTGTGTGTCTGTATGAGTTAGATAGGTGGTGTGTCTGTTTGAGTGAAATAGATGTGTCTGTATGAGTGAGATAAATGTGTGTAGATATAAGTGAGGTGTGTGTATGAGTGAAATAGATGTGTGTTTATGTATGATTGAGATAGGTATGTGTGTGTATGTATGAGTTGAATAGATGTGTGTGTCTGTATGAGTGAGATAGAGGTGTGTGCATATGTGTGTGTCATTGAGGCATCTACCAGAGAGGTGTGTGTACCTTTGTATTGTGTTTGTGTTTCTTTGTGTGAAAACTAACTTGAGATGTCACAGAGTGATGTGCTTTTGAAGTATTCATGTGTGCAGAAGTAGTTCAGTAAATTGTGTTGGAGAGAGAAATATAAGTGAGTGGTGTGTGAACCAGTTAGGTATTCCAGTACATGACAGAGGTATGTGCTGTCCTCATTAAGGGATTATTAGCATATGTGAGATACTGAGGTATGTGTATTGCATGTGTGTCAGTGGGGTGATTCAATATGTGACAGGTGTGCTAGTAAGTGGATGTAGCATATGTTAGGTATTGAGGTGTTAAGAGTCTGTTAGTATGTGTGAGGTACTGAGGTATATGTGTGTGTACCAGTGAGGTGTTTCCAGTAAGTGACATAGGTATGTGCTGTCCTCATTAAGGGATTATTAGTATATGTGAGATACTGAGGTATGTGTATTGCATGTGTGTCAGTGGGGTGATTCAATATGTGACAGGTGTGCTAGTAAGTGGATGTAGCATATGTTAGGGTATTGAGGTGTTAAGAGTCTGTTAGTATGTGTGAGGTACTGAGGTATATGTGTGTGTACCAGTGAGGTGTTTCCAGTAAGTGACATAGGTATGTGCTGTCCTCATTAAGGGATTATTAGTATATGTGAGATACTGAGGTATGTGTATTGCATGTGTGTCAGTGGGGTGATTCAATATGTGACAGGTGTGCTAGTAAGTGGATGTAGCATATGTTAGGTATTGAGGTGTTAAGAGTCTGTTAGTATGTGTGAGGTACTGAGGTGTGTGTCTGGGTGTTCCAGCATGTGTGTGTGTGTGTGTGTGTGTGTGTGTGTGTGTGTGTGTGTGCTGTGCTAGTTAAGTTGATGTTAGTGTGTCTATATCATTGAATATCGAGGAGTATGTGAAGCAACATCTAATACACTAATCTGATTCAGACTTAAAATTTACATGTACCAGCCTATTCTAGGAATGATAATGGGGTTTTATTTAAATGTGTATCTAACCAATTGGTTTTCAGAATGTGGTCTTAAAAGATAGATTGATCTTTCATAAAAGTGGTCTTTCAAGAGAAGTTATATTATATTGGATATATTGGATTGGATATTTAACATCTTGACAAAAAATTTCATTTGTAAGTAAAACATCAGCTACAGAACATTGCAGAAGTTCCACAAAGTTTTCTTTGAGATATGGACGTCTGAGTTCAGAGCCATAAAACTTGATAATTCACTCAAGTCTGAGTATATTCTCAACTTGGCCTGCTCAATCTATCAGATTCCAGGATTTGCCAAAGTTGAGTAGAATTTTTAGACTTAAGTAAGTTTTAAGCTTTATGGTGTCAGACTCGGATCTTCGTACTGGTATATTGCATTTTTGATTTATGATTTGTCTTCAAAACTTAAACTATTTTGAAAGCATTGTTCTGATACTTTTTAGGTCTAAGACATGAGGAGAGTATGAGCTTACCAAATTCTCCCCAGCCCAGGGGGAAGAAATCAAGGAGACCCCCTCTGCAATCTCAAGCTAATGTGATTGGTTCACCTTGCCCTAGTCCTCGACCAATACATAACAAGGATAGAGAATTCTACAGATCCACCTCTTTAGAGACACGATCTCGTACTCCATCACCTACGACTACACCATCACAAACCCCTCAACAGGAGTATTATGGGACAGCAAATTTGACAGACCGATCTCGTAGTCCCAGCCCTGCTTCAACTCCACCAAAGAAACAGGGGAGAAAACTGCCATCAGTTCCCCCAAAGCCTTCAACTTTAAATCTTGCTCAACCAAAACTTAAAGAAAATCTACCAAGAGTAATGCCTTCTCCGACTATACCACAGCCTCTCAAGTCACCAGGGAGCATTAATTTTCCAAGACTAAATGTGTCTCCAACACATAAGCCGAAGGTGAATACAATGCCCGGCTCACGTTATGGTCCTCCACCCCCAGGAAAGTGTGGGAGGCCAGAGCCATATAGTCCAACAGAAAGAAACAATCTTAATAAAATTACTGCACCAATGCAATCACGAACATTGCCCCAGGTGGGCCGACCTAGCAGTCATGAACGAGAGTCACCCTGGAATAGGGAGAGATCAAATCATAGTAAATATTCCAACCGAGCGAGTAGTCACTCTCCGGAAGTAAATAGAAACAATAAGACACATGACAGAACAAAGTTTCTGGCCAGTGACTTCGATGAACATCTTCCGGGTTCTAGCATTAACAAAGGAAATGGACAGAGAATGAATCTATACTCGCCAACAGTGCCTAATGGTGTCAAATCCAAAACGCGGAAGAAAGAAAAGTTGGAACTGCGTAGTGACAGTAATATTCCGTTGCAAAATGATTCGGATGAAGATGAATCTGATTGGTGTTAGATATTATTATCATCATGAGCAGACAAAACTGATAAATTTCACAAAGACATATTAACTTACATTTATATATAGCTATATATAAATTCTCATGGATGTTTTACAAGCGTGTAGTGAAAATTTTAAAGCTTGAATGTCGAGAGATTCATCGTCAGTGTTATGTTTTACATCTAATATAATTAATATTTCATTACTGGTTGCTGATTGGCTGGATAGATTTAGCTTTAGCCAATGTATGAAATTCAATATGTGTCCTAGTCATCGTAAAACATTCAAAAGATTAAGATTTTTTCAAGCTTCCTTTGATGTGATCTTGTGTTATTTGCTCATGAAAAATATTTATGATGGTTGTTATGGTTACATGTTTTACTAAACATCAGTTTAACTGAGTCATTCATTTATCTGTTTGAATGTGAATCTTCTTTGATCAATTATCATATAGTTGAAGTTTTTTAAATTTGTTTCCATGTTAGAGTAATATGTCTTCAATAACTGCATGTTATATCTGTATGGAATATTTGATACCAAATTATCTCTCTTTGTTGCACATGCACCATTTCTACAGCACAAAAAAAATGTTCGTTACACATCAAATGTTTTTGAAACACAAAAATTGCCTCCATTTGTTAGTTAAATGTCATATAGATTCTTTTGACACAAATACCTCCCTTTTTCCACTTAAAATATCTTGGAAGATGCAAATTGTCTCCCTTTGCTCTTTTTTTTTTTTAACTATTTTCTATTAACACAATTTTCTGTCATCAGATACATAATTATCTCCCCTTGTTAACTTGAAATATGTATAAAAACAGACTTATCATTGTTACACACACACACTTGTGTTTGTTACAAAGAAGTATTTTCTATGAATGCAATTTAATCCCTTTGTTTAAACACAGGAAATTGTTTTTTAAAAAAAACATATTTGTTTTTGTTAAATATGAGATGTTTTCTTAGATACAAAATTGTCTCCCCTAGTTTTTACAACAGAATTCACATTGTCTCCTTTTTATACTACTTTAAATACACAGTTGTTTCCCTTTGTTTTGCATGAAATACTTAGTACTGGTAACACCTTGCATTGATCTTAGTTCCACTTTTTACAACTAGTTCAAATGTCTCAGAAGATTACTTTAACTACAGTGTAGTCAGTCTTCACAGACCACCATGATTGCCACGTGATCCTTCAAATATGTTATCTCTCGAATGTCACATAATATTAAAGTCAGTTGTTCTAAAATATATGTTCTTTCGAGACTGACAGAGCTTCAAAATAGTCCCTCACACCAGAGTGATAGTTAACAATATAGAAGTAGTTATAGAAGTAGGTATAGATCATTTCAGCTTGTGTATAGTACAATGTGAGGACACTGCTCTTGACCTCAACATACCAAAGACTTTCTAATCTAAAAACATTGCTCAGCTTTCATAAGGATAAACCAGGGGTATGTACTGGAAGAGGGGTCTCATTAGTTATCGTGATTTATTCAGATTTTATCAACTCTTTGTATACATTTCTCTAAATAGTAATGCTAATCCATTCCCCCAATTTTTTTTTTTTGGTGGGGGGGGGGGGGGGGGGGGGGGGATATTTTTCAGTCATGAACCTAAAAATCACATGTAGTGTTATTACCCAATATTATCTCAACTAGAAATCTAGTGTAGATGTATTAGATGTGGAAGAGTTCATTCTCAGCCTATTGAAGGGGTTTGCAGCATGTAGATACATGTATTGTTGTATCTTTCAATTTTAACCTATTTATATCATCACCAAAAAGTTGATGAATGAATATTGGCAGTTAGACCACCATTGTATTTTTTTTCTATACATCTAATATCAGTAGGTATAATCTTTATTTACACTGAAAGCAATACCTGCTACTTCAAGAGAGGAAACTGATCTAACATGACTTTGATTTACAACATTATTAACTCATTGACACCTGAAAAACAATGGACTCTTCTGTAAATCAATGACTTAGACCACTCCAAATGTGTCTTTAGGGGTAAATGGGTGAATGAGCTGTACTAAAGGTGATTTTGGCATAATTAAACATAAGTAGTTCTTAAATCGGAAAATAAAAATATATGTATGCATAGATTCTGTATCTTTCTCTCTCTTTCTCTCTCTCACACAGCTCTAAAAGCTGGCACACAGAAACAGTCCATGAAATTTACATTTGATATTTATATGCAAGTTAGATAAGTTCCTGTATATTCTATGTAAATATAAATGTATCCATTTATCTTTTTACGATTATTTCCCACAATAATAATAAACTGTCCCTTAATCAAACCCTAATATGAACTTAAAGGGGAAAAAGACTCATTATATTTTGTATCCTGTTCTCTGTGAACTTTTATTATATTAAAGTACATGTATGGTTTCAAACAGACATGATATAAAACGGATTATAAATGCCATAGAATTATTAATGCATGACGTTGACTGTGAATGATGGGAGTGTTTGCGTGTACCTCTTGATAATATTTAAGCAGGACCATTTACATAGACAAACATGTGGAGTAAAAAAGAACAGTGAAATGTTTTTCTTATCCTGTTTTTTTTTTCCATGCTAAATGTGATAGAAAAATTTTAGGTTAAACAGTTCAACTTTTAATATTTGTCAGTACAGAATTGACATCATAAAACTCAAGAATGTTCTGAAGTCCAAAAATATTCTTCTCCCTCATCTACCCCTGAAAAATAATGGACTCTTCTATCAATTAAGCCAGTCCAAATGTGTCTTATGGGTAAATGAGTTAATTCTGCTAAAAATAATTATCTGACCTGGAAAAGTTAAGAATATTTTAAAACTTTGGATATACTTAGGTTTTATGGCAGTTGGTCGAAAAATTTTCTTCCCATTCAGTAACTTTTTATTTGTAACACTCAAATTCATTTAAAAAGATAAATAGAAAAATTTACAATTTGGCTTTCTAAAACTCGTAGATTTTAAAACAATTTTTTTTTTGACTTTTGTCTTTTTTAATCTTTTGTACTGCATCACTGATTAACTCATCAACCCCTAAAATACAATAGACTCTTCTGTAAATCAATGACTTGGACCAGTCCAAATGTGTCTTTAGGGGTAAATGGGTCAAATACTAAGGGAGAAAAATATTTATTTAAAATAGCATACCAATATATAAAATGTAAAATACCAACATGAAGAAATACAAGTTTGTAAAAAAAAAGATAAATGAATGAATAAAAGACTATAGACAAGGAGGTAATTTTGTCACCAACATTTCCAACTCTTAACCCTTTCACCCGTTTAAACCAAATAGACTGGTCTAAAACAATAGAAAAGAAGTATATACCATTTAGGCACTTGGGGATGAAAAGGTATAATAGTTTCATTTAAGGCGATCAAAATTTCATAACATTTCGTGACTATATCCACATATATAATTCATCTTTTAAAGTGCCAATCATGTGTAGCATGAGTCGATTCTACATAATATGTACTTGGTCAATGTTTGATTATTAACTAATACAATGTGGTAGTATGCAGGGAGCATGAATGTGTCCACATTTGTTATAAGTATTGTTATCAATGTGATATTTTGTGTTATTTACCGGTAAACCATTAAACTAGCTCATACCTTTTTACCATTAGTAATCATGTTCAACACTTTGTGTATATGGCTTTTTTCTTCTTTTTTTTAAGTAATACATGTAGATTTAACTGCTGATAAGCAGATTTTTACACAAAATCAAGTATATATTATATATAAGTTAAGAAAACACATCTTTTTTTGACTCAACACCAGTATGAATTGTAGTTTAAAACCTGTTGAGTACTTACCATAATATATATATATATGTATATATATATATATATATTATATATATATATATATATATATATATATATATATATATGTATATATGGTAATACAGATTTAATATATATATCTTGTTGATATTAATTATGTTAATTTTATTTAAGTTCATTTATATAGCAAACATGATCATTTTTATGTCGTTATGTCATTACCTCTTCTTATCATTGTTGTTTTTAATTAATAAAATAATGAAACATGGACAATTTTGAAATCACTTTTACAAAAGTCCCAATATATAATAATTCTTAACATAGATCGAAGTAGAGTATTTTTTCTGTAATTATATTATCCACCACCCTTTAGTCAGCTGGTTTGTTGCACTGCAGAGAAAATGAAGCAAATGGATAAGACAGTTCATGTAAGATATACATATATACAAAAAAATAATTTATTAATTTTCAAATGGCCCTTTATGTCATTAATAACAATATACAGACAAAAAAAAAAAAAGATGGCCGATTTGGATTCTGAAAGTACTGCAAATACTGATAGAAGGCTAAGTAGATAAATAACACATGTAAAATACTGCCATAAACCGTCAGTATTGAGAATTAATTTGTGCTTATTTAAAATATACTGTAAGGACATTCACAATGTGATGGGAACAGTAGTTCTACAAGATATCATCCTTAAGACCCTCGCATGTCGGTAGCCTAAGTGGTTACAGAAATTTCAAAATGAAGATCATCACTATGCCAACTTTTTAAGTTGTACACTGCAGAAAATTCTTGTATTGATGCCTCACAGATACATAATTTCTTGTTATAGACTCTTACATGGACAATATCAGAATGTAATTCTACAGAGAGATGCCATAGTGATGTAGACATTGACCAAACATACAGAAGTACATATATGTACAGTCAAACTTGTCTATAAAGGCCAATGAAAAGGGGAAAAGGCAAAATTAGCTGTTATAGACAGGTGGCTGATAAGACAGTTCATGTAAGATATACACTTATATAAAAAAAATGACATTAAGGTTACGTTTGAATGGCCTTAATAGGCAGGTGCCCTGTATACAAAGGTGACCTTTAATGTAAGTTTGACTATATTCACACGAAATTGTGATAGGAACAAGTTGTAATTAATGCTTTATAGTTTTTAATTTTTACAGTTTGTGTGAAATCGGTGAACTATTCTTTTACCATTATAAACTAGCCATCACTGATAACCTTTCTAAGTAAGGCTGACACCAGCATAAACACAAACACACTAACTACAGATACATGTTTATTGATTAATAAAAATTATAGACCTGTAGTGCATGTACTGATACAAAGCATGCTCAATACAGATATACAAGGTATCTTGGGTTACAAAATATTGAATGATCTGTATCACAAATTTGCTGACAAAAAAAAAAAAAAAGATGGCTAAGTGCATTGGTATGATATTTGAACTGTTTTATGAAGAGTAAAATGGGTTTGGCCACATCTTTATACTGACATTTTCCATGAAATGACCAAATTACTGAACTGTAAAGAGTTATTAAACCACTGCATCTAAAATCGGGTAATTCTAGTAAAGCGGATGAACTGCTGTCACAATCTGTTTGTGTGTAATTACTCTATTTGTTATGCTAGACTAAACCTGTTATAATTTCATAAAAAATGTTGATAATTTGAATCAGAACTCTACAGGTTATTGGACTTTGATTACAGATGATGAGCAAATACACAATTTATTTATTGGGTTTCAACTTCATTGGTTTGTATTTTCATATAGCCTATAGATTAAAAACATGAAAATCAACCAATGGCAATTCATAATACATGTACTTATTGTAACATCATATTGATGTTTGGTTATGTAACATCAATTTTAATTGGTCCATTTTAAATTTTAGAAAAGTAAGCTCTAGATTTTGATATTCTTTACACTGGGAAAATTGTTAATGTATATATATATGAAATATTCGTGTTATCAGCAGTGTATATTCCATATAGGCTAATAGGCTGTAGTCTACACCAAAAAAAAGTTCAAGGATATTGTTCCCCTCTCACACCTACCGCCTCTCAGCACTTCACATCTCAAATTAAGCCACAGGCCTAGTCTACGCAAATGTCTTTCTGTATATACACCGCTGGTTATGATGTGTCAAAATTTCTGACAAAATGGGCGAAAATAAAAAAGCAAGCAGGGAAAATGATCAGAAAATCTCCCAAGCCCTACATATATGTATATTGTCACGGGGGACTCTGAGAAGAGCTTAATTTTCACAAAAAAAATTGACTTTGCCCAGGGCATTTTGAAATGATCATCAGTGGGACCAGTCTTGTCAGGCCACTGTCATAGAAGACACCTGTCTTGTCAGGCTACTGTCATTAGAAGACCACCTGTCTTGTCAGGCCACTGTCATTAGAAGACCACCTGTCTTGTGAGACCACTGTCATAGAAGACCACCTGTCTTGTCAGGCCACTGTCATAGAAGACCACCTGTCTTGTCAGGCCACTGTCATAGAAGACCACCTGTCTTGTCAGGCCACTGTCATAGAAGACCAACTGTCTTTTGGGACATCATTCTGAAAAACCACTAAGTTAAGTAAGATAAAACCTCTATTGAGAGACCACCTGTCCTCTGAGACTACATTTCATTGGCAGAGGGAGTGGTCTTTAAAGACATGTTTCACTGTATTTCTACGCCTCTGGCTTATCACCCATATATCTTAGGTGACCATTCCGTAATAGTCCATTCAAAATAATGCAGTGCAACTTTCTTTGAGGCAAATTATAGATCATATTGACTACAACATCCCAATAAATAATCATAGAAAGTTTCTTTTTCTTTTAATATCACAAAAATCTAGGAAATAGATTTAATCACCTGTTTCATTTTATCTTAAGATTGCAGTGATTGTCATGAAAGTTAACTTTCAAAAATAAAAACTTTGACCAGTTTCAGAGATGTGATCAGATTCACTTAGATGCTTCTTTCCACCATTGGGTGAACTCAGTGTTATAAACGTTTATATTTCCCACCTTTTCCTATGTTACTTGTAAGTACATTTATCTAATCAAAGGTTATATACATTAATTAATTATCAGTAATGATGGTATGTTGTTAAAGCTATTGTACATAAATACAAATTAATGTACATTCAAGTATTTTCAAATTTTGTTTAAGTTTTTTTATTGAATGCTTCAAATAAATTTAAACATAATGAAAACAAACATTTGTATCTTGTTATTTTTTGGTTCCCTGTCAGTGCCCAGGAGGTCGAGGGGAGGGACTATAGTTATGCATTATGTCTATCATCCGACATTTTACTCCCTTTTGTTGAGTTAATTTGTATGGGTCATATCTAAGATATTTCTCCACCTAGACTCCCCATCTTTGGTACAGGAATATATATCTTAAAGGGCCATTAGCTATGTTTTTTGTTTTTTTTCAACAAATCTTTCTTACCTTTTTTTCTACTGAGATTGGTATACAATAACAAAAAAGAGATAGACACAAGCATAAAAATTCTTAAAGTCCTATATATTTTGTGAAAATTGCGTGAAAAACCCAAGTCTGTCACTTTTTCAACTGCAGTTAATTAACTCAACCTTACTATTTGTATATGAATACCACACTGGACCTGACCTTATTTTCACAAAATATATAGGAATATAAGGTGTTAATGCCTGTGTATAGCTCTTATTTGTTACTTTACTTGAAGTACAAGTAGTAAAAGTCGATAAAAAGATCGAAATTATTTGTTTTTGATAAACACAGTTAATGCCCCTTAAAGAAGACAGAGTGTCACCTACAAAAATTAGTTATGAGTTATTTCCCTTTGTTGGTTTTATTTGTCTGGACCTTGTACATTTCAATTCTTCACCTAGACATGCATCTCAGTTAGATGGGTGTCTTTGTCTATTTGTACACCTTGGTGATATGCCGCAGGTGGGTGAATATCCATTCAAATTAGCCTTGTTAATTTTCCAAATGAGTCATTCCTTCTTTGACCAGCCATTTGACTTGTGAGTAAACAATGTGTACAAGTCTAATGAAAACCTCAGCTCCATGTAAAAATAGTTGAGGACCTGAATTCACCAAATGTACTCCATACTCAAGCTCAAGTTAATTTTTCAATGATTTTAAGATAGAAACTTAAAGGGGCGTTTGCTGTGTTTTCCAAAAAAAAAGATTCTTTCATTTTTTGTCACTACTTTGATTGATGTGCAATAACAAATTATGAGACATTTATCGGCATAATAAATCTTATATTCCTATATATTGTGTGAAAATAAGGTCAAGTCCAGTGCTATAGGCATATACAAATATTAAGGTTAAATTAATCATTTGTAAACAAATGATTGCCACACTGGGTTTCTAAAACAATTCTCAAACAATTTAAAAATATATATATATGGGAATTTATGCCAGTGTATATCTCTTGTTATTGTACATATACACCAATCAAAGTAGTAAAAAAAGTAAGAAAAAAAAAAGCCCTTTCAAAATGTGATTCTTATTCAGTCACATTTAAAACTAAAAAAAAAAACAAAATGACAATATAGTCAAAACAACAGAATAAAAATTTAGCATGAGTATTTAGTAAATTTGGTGACTTCTGAAAATTTAATTAACCCTTTCACCCCTGAATATCTAAATGGTATGCTCTATTCCATTGTTTAGACCAGTCTATTGTGGCCTGTAGGGTTGAAAGGATTAAGGTTTTAGAATATTCTGTCGTGGAAGTTTGTTAGTTACAGTGGCAACAGAGAAGGTATTCTATTACTCTTTCATTGAGCAACTGCATACAGCTCAATAACTTGGCAGCTACATACTTTCGTTTGATGTGACTTTGTTTAAAAGCGAGTACAACAAAATTAAATTCATACTAAGTAAGCTATAACAACAATAGATTATCTTTAAAAAAAGTCATATTTATTACTTCATATTTTGATGGAAATAGTGATAATTTAACAAATTGTATTCATATGATTACGAACAATTGAAATAAAAAAAAAAAATTTTTCTCAGTTTGTCACTGACATGTAAGTACAGTAGAATATCGCTATCAATGCCACCAAAAGGACCTAACTCAAATTGGTCTGATTAGTGAGTTTTAAATCTTTCAAGTAAGCACCTGGACTTAAATTTTGTCTCAGCTAGTCACCGACATACAAGTACATGTACATACCCTTCATTACAATATGTAAAAAGGATGCTTAAAATACTCTATATGTCCCCTATACCTAGACTTGATCAAAAGTTCATATTTCTAGGATTACCTAAACCATTCATTCTGATAACAGACTCTTCTATGTAACTGAAACGGTAAGAACCAATATGTGCATGAAACATAGTGCTTGGGACAGCTTAATGAACTAAAAATATTACCCACAATTCAAAGAAAAGACTTTTAGTGCCTAGATAATTTGATGACTTTAATATAGAATCCAAGTAAAAACTCAAGATAAAGTACTCTATCATTAGACCATCCTAAATTAAACATACTTAATCATATTTAAGTGTTACATTTGTACATTTTGTCCATTTCATTCGATAATTATTATCATGTTATCATGATTATTTGGAAAGTACAAGCACATTGCACATTTTCCCACTCTCTGTTTCCATAACAACAATATCACTGCTGTTGACAATGAAACAACATGAGCATGCTCCCACAAAGATCATTTAATCCAGCAGCCATTAAAGCTAATTTTCAGATGTTTCACTACACCTGACTTGATTCCAAAACCAGTTCACAATTCATTCTGTCACTTTCACATTTTGTGCACATTTCTGAAGTCTTGAGAAACAATTACCAAGATGTCTACAATATGGCATCAGTATCTTCTCAGCTGTTTCTTGAACTTTTCATAATGGAAGTCATCTGTGGCCTTCTCATCTGTTTTAGATCCTTTTTTGCCTGACGAATATAAGATTAATATTCTATATATACATACATATATACATACTATCAATTTAAAATATGAAGTGATAGGGAGAACGTACACTGTATGCCTGTCAATATAACAGAATCTACAACTTCCAACACTGACAGTATAATTTAAGAACAATGATTCATTTTCACTCCAAAAAATCCTGCTAAACAACGAAAAAATTACAAGCCATCGAAAATATCGACAGTTTTTACTCAAACAATGGATTTTCAAAAAAATGATAAATGATACCATAATAATTGTATGATGCAGACTTCAAACAAACTCTATTCTATCTACTGAATGCCTATAACAGCGTTGAGCTCTGTGTCTAGCCACAGTCAGTCAGTGTGCTGATTGTAATGTGTTTTCTTCATAAAAGCAAATCCATTACAACAAAAACAGTCTTCAAGGAACACATACGGTCATCATATGATCATCATACAGTCATAACAAGAGGGTTCACTGTAATTTGATTAATAGAATCTACCCCTATCTTGAGGGTATGACAAATGAATCTCTCAATCTGAGGGTAAGATTCCTGAATGACAAACCAGAGTTTTACATAACAATGCACTGCATTCCCAGAAGCCCTATGTCATATATTGTATTGTGACATCATTATGCGTGTAGCTTGTCAACACCCTAGGGATTGACAAGGAAATAATTTCCCTGTAAAAAAGGGGGACAAATCTGTGAATCATGGGAGAAATGTTATATAATTTTCTTACCATCCAGAGTTTTCAATTTGTCCACGTCCCCAACTCTGACAGGCTCGGGCTTTGCTACATCTTCAACTTTCTTGAGTACTGGTTTGCTATCATCTATGTTAACTGTAAAAAAGAAGAATGTTATAATTGTACTAACAAGAAACATCTCTGTCTGTTTAGGTATGACTGCATTATCAGATTTGCTGACAATCTTCGATTTTTCACTGGACGTTGATTGATAAATCTAGACATAAAGACATCACATGATAAATTGTTGAAATTCCACTGGATAACGTCACTGCTACTCTGAAAGTTGGTGAGATCTATTAAATGTTGTTTGACAAGAGTTATCTCCCTTACAAACAATTACTTACTGCACGGTAGAGGGAAGAAGAGATCAAGCAAATAGCATAGTCCCTAGGATTATGTTATGTGATGCACGAAACCTAATATGAACTAAGACCTTGAAGCAAGTGCAGCTTTGTTGTTGTAAAATCGTAATGTAACATTAATGCATTAAGTTAGGAAAAACATGGTAGTATTTATTGATGCAGACAGTGTTTTGGACCCAACGTATGTACAGCTCATTTTCTACCCCTTTACCATAAAGTGCTTGCATCGCATGCTTAAAATCAGGCTAAAACTGTTGCCAAATTATGGGTAAGGCATATCTGGCATTGTTTTATTTGAACATTAAGATGTTGGCAAGCCATCATATCCAGGCTATTACTAATCTGGCTATTACAGGATCGGGCTGTCAACAAACATATTGTCCTTAACCACGATTATAATTTAACCAATCAGATTAGACATTTATGGTAGCCATGTTTCTAGGAATTCTGACCAATCAGAATACTTTTTTGTGATGTAATAAACAATTTGAAGGCCATAGTACACACTGGAGGACTCTGACAATAAGAGGGCACTGTAAGTATTTGAGTTAACTCCAGATGGCATATTTCTATAATTTAGAGCTCGCTGTGCTCACATATAAATGCCTATGTCTGACATGTGGCTATCAATTTGCCTTTTTGATTTCATTTGATTGTGATGTCATAATCACAAATATGTTTGATGGGCCATTTAGCTGTGACGTAATAAATGAAAAGCCTGCAAAATGTGCAGTGTCGGGCCTTTCGCGAAATATCAATTTAGAAGTCACTGTTGCCTGGCAGAGCAACAGCATCAAAGCATAATCCCCACCTAAACTGGCATCAACAAGTTTTATTGAATCTGATAACAAACCCTTTGGGTGGGAGACAATGAATCAGAAGAGGCAAACTTATGGATTTTGGATAAATCAAGTTGTTCATATAATAGGCAGGTTTATCTTCATTACGATTACAATTTGGGATTCGTTTTATCAAAAAGTCTTAAGTCCTCAGTCATAAGTCTAAAGTTTCTTGACAAAATTTATGACCTACTCAAGTCTTACAACATAACAGCACATTTTCTAATCAGGGCCCAGGGCCATAAAAATATTCTCAGCCAAAATTTTTACTCAACTTCCAAGACTTTACTCAAATCTTGAGAATTTTCTCAACTTGGGTAAAGTTGTGGACCATAAAAATATTCTCAGACAGATTTCTTTCTAGGGTGATAAAATATCTACATACAGTTTGTAGCTGACTTAAGTAATTCTTAAGAGTGAAAATGGCCTCCCCCATGTTCATCTAGGCATAAATAGATGCTAATGCCAGTATTTCGGAACATGTTTAATCCTTTGGCTTTCGAAAACAAGGTGTTATTTGAGCAATATAGATTTAGAAAGACAACTCTTCTTTTTCTGTTGGCTTGCTTTGGCCATACATTTTTTTACATTAACAATAGGGACAGTGTAAATTTAGTACAACACATGTGCCCCAGTGTATATCCCGAGTCATTTGTCGTATCCAATGTACTTATACTAATTTACTTGTATCTTGAATAGCATTTATTATATACATTATACATATTATATGCATAAATTACTGACTTAGGTCATGTATTTGCATTTTACAAGACATTTTTAATCTATTTAAAAGGTATATATCGATTCCTGTTTTTTTTGGCAACAAAATGTGCTGCCTATTTGACTTTTAAAGTCTTTTATACCTCACCATGGTTATTAAATAATTAATCATAGATTATGGTTAGGATAATGTTCAAACATCAAAATTAAGTGAATCAGGACATAAATTGGGACACATGTCCTGGACCAGATTTACACTGCCCCTTAACAATCTTACCTCAGTTGAGAAAATTCTTAAGCCGTTTTATGGTCTGCGATTTTTTCACTTTTTACTCAGATGAGTAAATTCTTAACTTTTGAGAATAAAATTTGTCTGAGAATTTTCTTTGTTTAAGGTCTTGGGCCCAAATCTTGATAGTTTATGAATACTAACCCCTGCTACATTTATAAAGATAAATTACAAAACTTGCAACAACAATTAAGGTCTATGCACTTCCTTAGTATACACATCCAGACAACATTTGATTTGGTCATAATTCACGTGTCTTTACTATTTGTAGGTCGTAAGAGTGGTCCCAAGACCAAGTCAAAGACTTGGGACCTTTCGTAAAATGGGCCCCGGTATGTTTTTAAAATTAGGCTGTTTATAATTGTCTTACATCTATTATGTTGTACAAAGTTGGCCGCCATGTTCGTTGGGACAAAGTTGGACACTTCGTTGTCCTTCTTTTTCATTCTTTCTATTAGCAATGTTTGCTTTGCATTTTCTGTTGCTTCTATATTGCAGATTTTTGCACTGAAAAAGAAACAATGAACATATAAAGAGTTTATGTCTCAATATTTACATTGATATAATCACTTACAAAATAAACACCACAAATCACTTGACAAATTTATATCCTTTGTGTTACGAGACCACATTTCGGTGGCAGATTGGACGGTCTCTCAAGACAGATTCCTCTGTACTTTTTGGGCACACAACCTTACACAGTGACATCACCATAAATGGGATGAAGTGCTATGGATTTCTGCTTTAAGAAGCCAAAAACGTATTGAACATATTTCTTCTCAGGTTGACATTACAGAATTTAGGACTTCTGTGTTGTGGATACAATGTTATATGCACCTAAAGAACTGAGTTTGTCAAGTGCATGATTTACCTTAGCTTCATAAACATAAAACACATAGGTGAATCAGATAGGATGCACTCTGGTTATTCA
Source organism: Atrina japonica (assembly GCA_030159075.1). Lineage (NCBI taxonomy): Eukaryota > Metazoa > Mollusca > Bivalvia > Pterioida > Pinnidae > Atrina > Atrina japonica. The sequence goes on along the minus strand of BROG01000420.1, from coordinate 32,212 downwards.
GCAACAGAGATTCATCTTTTTCAACAAACCACATTTTTAGAACATGTAGAAGTATGCAAGAATTTTCTTACTCTATTCCGAGATCAACTTCTGGGATTCCAGACAGCATCTGATTGGATAACATATCTTCTGTTCTTTTGTTCGATGATTTAATTTTCAAATTCTCGGGTAATGCAAACAGGGCATCTTCATGTTTCTGTGACCTGAAAAGTAAATATGAATGTAAGATAAACTTTAAATCTTTTATCATAAACAGAGTTACTGACGGCAGACCATGGGGAGATAAAAAAAAATTAATCTTCACAGAAAAATATCAGTATTATTTAAAATTTATCTTAATTGTTTTAAAATTATCTTAATTGTTCTGAAATTATCTTTATCATTCTAAAATTATCTTAAATGCTTTAAAATTATCTTAATTGTTTTAAAATCATCTTAATTGTTAGAAAATTATCTTAATATTTCAATCAAAATGGAAAAAGTTTTTACAATTTCAGTCTGTGTGATTTGTTTTCATTTTACTTGATTCATTTTCTAAAAGCTCCAAATATAAATCAAAGTACTGAAAGTACTGATCCGGGCTGTTATTTTGGCAAAATAGCCATGGGATTCAAACTACTTCAATCTAACATATATGAAATGGAAAAAAAAAATCAAATTAATGTAGATCTTAAAACAAAACAAAAATTCAATTTCCAGCCTCTAAATAAATTCAAAATTATTAATTTTGAAACATTCTAAATCTTATTTGTTGTATCTTCTGCACCAACTTTAAATATTGTCCATCGTGCATTAACACTCATTTCAAAATAAAACATTTATGGAGCCTACTTAAATTTAAACCAAACATGACATTTAGAACAGGTAAAATAAATTTTTCATAGCGAAAAATGGCTGTGATTTAAAGCATATTTTAGGGCTTGTAATATCGAATGTAAACAATCCTATTTAGGACTATTACCGTGGTACATGAACATATACTCTGCCTTGATTAAATAAAAAACCAAACAACGTTCTCTATCTTGCATTTATTAATATAAATAACTGTACAGGGTGAAAAAGACAGTTTACCCCATGTTTATTGTTAAACTATATTTTGTGAATACAACCTTCATGACCTCTTCACTCTAACAGGATTGCCCTTGATGAAAAGTCGAAGTAAACCCATAATAGGTTTTTATTACATAACAACCCATAATCATGTATAAATCTGACCTTCGACTATGTGCAAAATTTCGCATTTTTGAAGAACTTTTTCTGGGAATTTCTTCAAATTTATCATTTTTTCTATCATAAAATGTTTCTGTTAAAACTGCATGCCCAATATACATATATGTATAGTGTTTAAACATACATGTACATGTATTATAGTAATCAAGAGTCTACATCAACATACAGTATACCTGGGCCTGGCACCATAAAACTTAAAAATTACATATACTTTAGTCTAAAAATTTTACTCAACTTTGGCTAATCCTGAAATATGATTGGCTGAGCAGGCCAAGTTGAGAATATTCTCAGACTTAATTAAATTCTCAAGTTTTATGGTGCTAGACCTTGGATTTTTTCGTCCCTCTTCATTTTCACCTTCTACGACAGAATGCATATCAACCTGTCTTAAATCTACCCTAAATCGCCAGTCTCATAAAGGACATGTATGTCTGTGCTTCAATTACTTAGCTTGAAAATTTCACTTTCATTTTGAATTCGCCTTCTCAACTAAGGACGAAAATGGCAAAACTTAAATGGGAGCGAAAATTTCCAGGAATACAGCATTTTACATCCTCAACTTTGTCTGACATTAGCCAATCTTGTAAACCACAGCATTGAAAAGACTTCGTCTAGGATCATTTTTGTGAAAAAAAACATCAGAAAAATTATAATCAAGTATTTGATGCACAGCTTGAGCTTCGAATGGTAAGACATATATGCCATGCAAGTTAAGTTGTTGTATGGGTCGTAGAACCGGGCAAATCTGACCTCAACACATCTTCTTAACCAGAGGACAATGTCAGGGTGATGGCATAAGTCCACTCATATTTGTTACAGGTGAGCTAAAAAGGACTTACTTCTTATCGGGTGAATCAGCTTTGTGAAGTCCTTTTCTCTTTGCTAGTTCCTCCTCTACATATTTTAACCTAAAATGAAATGTTGGTGATAAACAGCATAAATTTGATAAATAAATAAATAAAAAATATTATTTTGTTTGTAAACAATATAGAGTGCTGTAAATTTTTTTCGAATGTAAAGAGAACAGTAGTTGCTTATCTTATCACCCCCTGTGGTCACTTTTAGACTCATCCAATTCAATAAATAGTATGGTCTACTGTCATACTTCAGGAGTGAACAAGTTCATGCTGCATGTAAAATTATCATAAAATTTTTTATTCTAGATCATACATTCCTGAATTCTGATAGTTGACTTAACCATTCTTTGAAATGGACAGGTCCAAATATGATTTCAGGGGTTGATGAGTTAAATCAGATCTCTACAATATGGAATTTTTCACTTGTTCTATCAGACAAGTAATAACAAAAGTAACTTGTCCAAATCAGCAATCAACTTGCCCATAATTTACATGTACCAAGAAAAATAAAGAATTTTAACTTTAATTTTTTTTAATGATAAACAAAAATATTGAAAAAAATAATTAAATCTGTTCTAATCAAAGGAGATAATTGCCAGACAATGAACAACAAAAACAACAAAGACAATAAAAAAAGTTTAAAAAAAAAATGAAAATAAATTTTCACTTCTTGATATTGTATAGAATTTGCCATGTTTCAAATTGTTAGAAGCCTGATCTTAAGACAACTGAATTTTTTATTGACTATGGAATGCTTTTAAACTGCTCTCAGTTTTTTCAATACTTCTTTTGTTTACTCTCAACTCAGTTTTCAGTATTATCTAGTTTATCTTTTCTTTTCATCAATTGTATACTAATAATTTGTCAAAGCCATGTTTACAATCAGGTCAATTCTGACAATCAAGTTGGTGAGACTGCTGATTCAAATACAACTGGAACCTAAGCTGATTTTGTGAGAAAGTTTGCATGTTTACCACCAATGGTCTGTGTATATTGTAGAGTAGACCCCGTCTTGTGAGACCACACCCACTTCATCTGCCACTGAAATGTGGCCTCTTACAAGACAGGTGGTCTCTCATAAGAGGTTTCATTTAAAGGATTATTTAACCAAGTGGATTTTAGAATGTGGTATCAAAAGACAGGTCGTCTTTTATGACAGCGGTCTCCTGAGACAGGTTCCACTTCCCATGTAACTGTACATCCATTAATAACTGGCCACCACCATTGACCATATATCTGCAAAATCGCTGTGTGGCATAAAATAGCATTTAATCAAACAGAGATTTGATATGTAATCTGTCATATTCTCAATATTCTGGAGAAATAAATGTTAACTTAAACGCACATTTCTGTATCTTCATCTCTTCTATTTGTCTCCGCAGCGAAAGCTGTACCAATTGTTTCCAAATCTTCCGTTGACAGTTTTCTGAAATGTGAATGTAATAAGAAAATTTATTACAAAAAGTGAAACACTCATAAATTGAAACTCAAGAGATTTGATTATTTTCTTAAAACTTCTGTTTTACATGTACTGGTAAAAGCAAAATCAATTTGTTATGAATCGAGTATATTACGGTATACCTGGACATTTTCACTCCTATTTAGTTTTTGCAATTTTTCGCCCTTCGATGAAAGGGCGAATTTACAATGGAAGCAAAATTTTCAAGGTAAGCAATCAAAGCATGTAATCCATGAGACAGATGATTAAGGGATGAATTTTCTGTCGTGAAAGGGCGAAAATAATCCAGGGGCGAAAATTGTCAAGCATACAGTATTACTAAGTCAGTACACAATAGTGTTTAATATAAGCTATTTCCAGAAATAATAAATGTTTAATTGCCTTTTTGGTCATTCCATGAATTGACAGGAAAATATGTACAGGAAAATACATGTTGCAATTTAAAAAAAATGAAATGTGGAACACAAAATTTAAGTGAGCTTGATGATATCTACATGTAAGAGATAACAATACAGGGATTTTCCTACGCCATTTTTGATGTCCGCTTACAGGACACATCCCAATGCAAAAATGGCTTGTATTTTCCCCCAAAATATACAAAACTTCCCAATTTGGAATTGTAAAGTATTTTCAAACAAATGTGTCAAATTAAGCTTCTCTGTTTCTGTTGAAATGATGTATATTTTCCCAATAAAAGTAAAGAATAAAGTATTTTCAAACAAATGTGTCAAATTAAGCTTCTCTGTTTCTGTTTAAATGATGTATATTTTCCCAATTTTTTTCGGACCCTGGACCCTGAATCAAGGAGGTATGAAAATACCTGTCGGTACATTTCAGGAAACTGATTACCTGTACATGTAAATGCATTTAATGATAGATCTGGCTTAACTTCTCATAAGGGGCTATCTTTGATTGTACTGATGTTTGTTTGTTTGTTTAATGTTGTTTAACGTCCCACTCAAGAATCTTTCACTCATATGGAGATGTCACCAAATGCCAGTGAAGGGCTTCAAATTTTGGCCTATGCTCGGCACTTCCGGCCATTGAGCAGTGACGGTTCTTTAACGTGCTGGCTTCTACTGTGACACAGGACCTCGGTTTTTATTGTCATATCCGAAGGAGAAGAAACCAACCTGCCATCGGCTGGACTCGAACTCACAATCAAGAGTTGAGCGTGCAACCGACTGAGCTACAGTACAAACATGGTGTTTATTCTGTCAAACGCTGTACACCGCGAAAATGATGACAAAAAACACCAAAAAACACCATGATTCTCTTTCTCATTATAGTGTAAACATACGCAAAATTTCTCTCTACACTATGGCGGCATATTTCTTTGACATCGAGAAACTCCGTGTGACACCGTCAGCTGAAGCGTTTTGGATTAAACTTCTCCATGGGGTGCCTACATTAATTAATTATATTACTACAGCCTCGCACCCTACAGCTAATAAACACGATGTAAATCCATGTCTTGTTAGACAGAATATCAGAGTCGCTATACATAAACTCTGCCCTTCACTTCTACTAAAATTATGACATGAAACACTGAAAGTTACAACAACTTCTTTTCTGAGAGCTTTGAAATTGATTTGCTAAATTATCCCAAGTAGACCAAGGACGCTTGATGTTCCGATCATCGTTGGCTGCATGCCAAACTTTGACCTTGATAGTAACTGTTGATCAGTCTTGAAAAAGAACTTCTCAGATTAACTTTAATCACATTTCATTTCCGACAGAAATTACACAATTATCATGTATTTCATTTGTGTCACAGAGGTGTAGTAATACGTAAATCTTTCTCTCTCTCTCTCTCTCTCTCTCTCTCTCTCAAAATCGAAAATGTTGACAAATAACTTAATATTTTTTTACTAGAAACATGACTCTAAAACTTTCAGTGCTCACCAGAAATTGACACCAGTTTATTACGCCCGTGTACATGTAATAAATTGTTTTAAAAAGTAATACAGTCCGGTATTTCAGACTTACTATTTCATCAAACATTAAAAAGAAATAGTAACATTGCATATTTGCCCATATTTTTATTTTCAATAGTCAATATTTTTTAAGTAAATGATTTTAAGACATTCGGAAATGACAAAAAATGGAACTGATATGGATCACCTTATAATTGCGTTAGTGTTATTTAACTGGTCGTAGAATCATTTATGATTAAAGAATACTACTGGCATGATACTACGATTCAGAAACTGTTTTAGTAAAGTTTTACAGATATTTATATACATGTAGAACAAATGCTGATGTACTATTGCCAGCAACTTGATCCCAGATGAACCGGCAATATATTTCGCTTATTATATCGGTAATAAATTTCAATTTAAGTCTCATTTTGTCTGATCAAATTGCTCAATAAATAAATTATCATTTTTGTCTTTAGAATATAATTTCTTTGTGTGACTTAAACGTAAATACTGGCACTGCCCTTTAAAAACAGGATGCCCCCAAAAGATTAACTGCCGAGGTAAGCTTGTTTTGCACGAACGATTTTTATTGCATATTGAAGTGTCAAGTCATTCATGTTGATAGATAATCCTTTACACTATTTTTCACGGAGTGATAGTGTTTTTCTGGTGTTGCACACCAAAAATCACCGAACTGTACCGTGTTTCACTCTACACCAAGTAGAGTGTTTGACAGAATAAACACCATGTTTGTACTGTAGGTCAGCTCGATTGTACCGATATCAAATACATATATTCCTTCATTTTGATTTATTAACCATGTTCAAAAATTTCTACAAGTACATTCAACAAAAAAAGCCTTACTTCTTCTTAAGTGCTTTCATGTCTATCATTCCTCCTGTTTCCATCTTAAAGGGATCATTCTAAAAGTAGAAACAAAAGATTTATGAACAAAGCCCATAAAGTGAAAAATAAAATACAGTAAAACTTTGATGAGTCAAAGTCAAAGAGTTAAGGACCACCTAGAAAAAGTTGAAACATCAGGACTTTGGCTCATGATATAGCCTTAGGTAACCAAGAATCAGATGAATTTTAGTTTCAAGTACTCAATACATGCTCATTTATGAACACATTTCACACCAAATTTGAAAGAAATCTTATTATTAATTTATGAGAAGATTTTTAAAAATGTACCAAATTTTAGTCATCTTCTCCAGTTTGAAGCCCCTATGAGACCTAACCCCTTTTTGTTTGCAAACATTATGTGGCTTTACATGGAGATAGTTCCTGCCAAGTTTGCTTATATTTGAACCAATGATTCTTCAGAAGTTGAAACTATCTAAAAGTTGATGAAAAACTGAAAAAAAATTGAAATTGTAAACTTTAAGAAAAATTTAATTATAAGAAATGATACAAATACAAATACAGTGAAGCCTGACTTAAGAGGCCACTCTTATAAAAGACTACCTGTCTTGATAAGAGATCAACTTATATAAGACCACAGCACCAATCTCATCAGACCATATTTTGAAACCAACTAAGTTAAATAATCCTTTAACTAAAACCTTTTTGTATGACCACATACATGTATCTTGAGAGACTAAATTTCAATGGAAGATTGGGTGGTTTCTTCGGACAGTTTCCACTGTACAATGATTTTACTCTGTAGAATTAAAACAGATCAAATGTAATCACATGAGGATTGCTTGCTTTGGGAGATTAATCACCTATATTATAAATATCTCCTGTTGGCTCTGATGTTGTCATTACACATACTTCCATGTCCAAATATAGGTAAAAAGGTACTTTGCTAACCACTACTATGTACATTATCAGCATGCCTTTAAAATCATAGTAACAAAGACTAATTCTTACACTGGTGGTATTTTGTGCCTTTGGGATCTTCTTCCCTAAAGCCAGTGCAGCTGCACTGACCCCTTTTTGTTTATCTCTCAACTTCTGTACCTCTCTGATGTCTTGTAATTTTGCTCTGTAATTTAATTTGAGGCAGTGATTCAGATATCATAAAGTATCCCTGTCTTTTAGTTCTTAATTGCAAAAAAAAATCAACCTACAAATGAAATATATTTATAACTTCAGAATAATTTGGATCATGGACTAAAAATTTGGGGGAAAATAATTATGAAACTTTGTGAGAACTAGAAATGGCTATAATATAAATATGAAACAAACTGAGTACAATGTATTAAACATCAGGGTTCGAAATTAGCAGTAGTCTGCCAGTCTAAGACTACATGTAGTAACTTTTGCAGTGATCTAGTCAGGGTTGTGCTTTAGCTAGTCCAACTGACTAGTACAAAGTCTGTATCAACATTAATAGGCTACAGAATATAAAACACATGAGCAATGATTAAGTGTATGTACATTGAACACAAGAAAAATCAAAATAGTCTGGGCCTCCTTTAATTGTTTTTTCAACTTACATGTACATATATTGTAGAAGTTTTTACCCATTGGAATATAAAATCACAAAAATAGATACATTGTAACTTACTAAAACTATGGTAGTAATTCTGATAACAATTCGGTAAATATGTGCCAATTATTAATTTGTCATACATCTACCATTTTGGGGGCTAGTGAATTTGCCATGGGACTACAAAACCCGTAGTAAAATTTGTTCCCAACTAGTCCTGCTGACTAGTGAGACAAAAATGCTAAATTTGACCCCTGGGCAACAAAATAGAAATGATTAATTAATCACTGTGGCTATTCTTATGTGACCGTAATGCATTTTCAACAGACTATTTTTACGTGGATTCCGACCGAGCAGGCGCATACTAGAATTGTTGGACTTGTTTGGTTTTGTGGTCTGTTGTAAAAATAAAGATAAATAGTTATTCTTACATGACCGTAATGTTTTTTTCACCTGGCTATTCTTATTTGAATTCAGACTGGGCATGCACAGACTGGAATTGGTGGACTTATGACAAAGTGTTTTGGCTTTGTGGTTTCCCGCAAAAAATAGACAAATGATTATGCCAGGCATTTTCCACACTCTTTTGGAAATTGGGCCTGGGCCTTTTGAATTTGGGGATTTGAAAAACATTTTATTGAAATGCAGAAATCAAGAAAATACACAAAACTATGTGAAAATACAAGAATTTCTTCAAAGTCATTGTCATATGACTAAAATTGGTATATTTCAACTACATATTGGGTAAAATATACATAGATTTTGCACTGGAAATGGGGCCTTATTTCAGCCCCATATGATAGGGTGGAAAATCACTGTACAATTACATACATGTAAATAAAAGACTAATTTTCACAAAACATAGATCCAAATGAAAGCAGTGGAGACTCAGTCTGCAAATGCCAGCCAGGAATTCCTTGAGATAAGCTACACCTGTCACAAATATATTACTGACAATACTAAGAATAACTATTTGATATTTTTTTACAGGATTTTACTGAATTTATTTTTCTGACTCCTTCTTCATTGCAGCTGTAACTTTTGGTGAGATTGCTTCCAAAATTAGACAGCGCTTGCAGTGTAAGCACATGTAAAGGAAATGCTTGCAGTGTATGTACATGTATAGGAAATGAATTATCTTTTTTCTTCATTGATGTTTCATGCGGTTCAAATAAATATGTAGAATATTAAGAGAAATACCTAGGCTAGTAAATTTCTGAGTAAAGTAATCAAGATATATATCGCTTAATGATACGTCCCAGTTTAGTTATAATATTAATGTTCTATATTATAATATTTAGGCTTAATTTTATCTAAAAGTAAAACGTAATATTTACGTATGGTCGATGTAAATTCAATATTATTTGATCTCATAATAATGCAGTCACACGAAATAATCAATATTTCTTATTGTATGCTCACCCAACATCTTCTTCTTCTTCAGAATCATCGTCGCTGTCTGATGATTTTCTTCTTTTTCTAATTTGTTTTAATTTTACTTTCTTGAATTCCGCCATGATGATTACTAATATGAGTAACGTATTTCGATCCCGATGTACAGATGCTTTTACACGCATAACATTTGATTTCACAGAGAAGGGAACATTATTTTTTCAAAACAATTTCAGGAATACTGTAAAAATAGACATATTATTACAACTAGTAGAGATATTTCACATACATTTCCGAATTTATTCATTTATTTATTTATTTATTTATTTTAGATTTCAGGATTTGCCACACTTGAGTAAAATTTCTAGACTTAAGTAATTCTTAAGTTTTATGGTGCTGGACCTAGGTATACTCTGTGTTCTATCCATGCATGTCATGCATAGTATAATTAACAAATTACCTCTGTATACTATTGTATTAACAAAAGTGTTCAGAATATATATAAACTGTAAACTGTTATATATATATATATATATATATATATATATATATATATATATATATATATATATTTTATCTTTTCTTTTTTGGGGGGTGGTGTTTTTTTTTTTATTTTTTTTTTTAATTTTGCTCTGCGATTTCCTGTACTTCCTCCGTCTAATTCAAAAATGCAAGAACATCGAGCTGAAACCGCGGTTTAATTTTTGAAATAAAATTAATACAGATTAGATGAGCATCGTAAAAGAAATCCCATTTATTATTATTTTTCAGTTTGGTAGGAAATACATTTTAAGTAACAACATTAATTGTTCACATGCCTCAACAAAACTTAGTCATAATCATTGTCGAGTCTACTATAATAATGTTCCCTTTCTTTTCCGTTTGTGGATTTTTTTCTGATAAAAATTGGGCTTCGAGGCCCCCTACCAATCCCGATGCTCCCAACATGACCCTGCCGGGAAAGGTTGGGGCCTATCAGCGGTCGTCAGAAACCATCCCCTTTTTTGAATACACGTAAATTTGGATTTGCTCTACCACTGTCAGTCAAAAAATGTGACAATCTTCACGTGTTTCTGCGTGCACACGGATAATTGTGACAAAAATATTGATGAATTATGTTCAATTTTATTTCTGCAAAAAGTAAATGAATGAATAAACCCAATGAAATTTTATCATCTATATAAATCTAATCGTAATACACGCTTGTTTATCACTGGTTCGATACCGTGGTTAAAGTTAAACGGCATTTGTGTTACAGGTGATGACAATGAAAATATCTCTGAGAGAGAGAGAGAGAGAGAGAGAGAGAGAGAGAGAGAGAGAGAGAGAGAGAGAGAGAGAGAGAGAGAGTAGTGTGTGACAATTTATTTGTATCTGTGCCAGAAAACAAAGAAAGGTGTTGAAAAATAATTTCCATCTTTGACACGGGTGTATGAAAAGCGCAGTGGATTGCGCATTCGCTTCTCACCGATGCGTCCCGGGTTAGATCCTCGACTTGGACAGAGATAACAGGAGAAATTAATGTAAGTTGAAATTTGTAAAATTTAGGCAAAATAAATTTTAGTCAAGCCTACTTACTATTAAACCCATCATTTACCCATACATTTATTTACACGCTTTTTTTATCAATTCGTTCATTTATTTTATTATTTATCTATTTTTACTGTTTGACTAACGTTTTATTTATTCATTTTAAGTATATCTGTCATTTTTTTCATGTACATAAAAGCCATTGTTTTTTTTAATCAGTATTATGTTCCAACTTTATGATTAACGAGGGGTTTTGCTACAAAATGGGAACATGATAATTCCCACTTTTTGGTAAAACCCCTGATAAATCAAAAAGTAGGAACATGAAACCAGTGTTCGGAATCAGTTTAAAATTAGACAGCGTTCAATTAACACTTTTCTTTTCTTTTTTTTTTCTTTTTTTCATTTTCAATGTTGTTTTACGCCAGATTCAGCAATTTTCAGTCATGTGGTGGCGACCCCTCGAACACACGCTAACTTAAGGTCAGAGACTTCAAGGCAAGTTTACAGCGCGGTACTGTAACCACTCGTCCCAGACTGTGTTCACATTTCCGACGTAATCTACTCACGGGCTAAAGGCCGTAGGTCCATATTAAAGAAGAATACGATTGGACAATGTCGATGACGTCATGGTAATTGTCCCGTCATCCCGTTACCAACCAGCTTTTTTGGGGAAGCTGGCAGCGATAGACGCATAATTACACCGTACAATTTACAAATAATTTTCTAGGCTTAACGATGGAAAATCCAACAAACAGTGATAACCAGTCAGGAGAAGCAGAGGCGAGTATAACCTTTTTTTGTTGTTGTTTTCAGGTAGCGCAGAAATGTCTTTAAAATATCATCAAGTTTAAAGTTTATATGATATCATATAATATTATTTATTAGACCTATATCCCTGACATTATAAGAGAAAACATTCATCTATCCCTACAATATCTTTAAGACGTTATAAATGATAGCTTGTAAAATTTAGAATATCTTGTTAAACTGTTTATAGTAAAGTGTTTCTCTTGAAATTCAGAAAATATTTTACTTGGACCGTTGCCAAGAATTTACAAGTAGGTCTTCCTGATTTTATTGTATTTTCGCCATTTTAGGGAAATATAGCATAATATTATACATGTTTTATCTGCGACACAAGTTGCATACAGCTCTACACGGATATCATGCGAAAAAATAAATTTCTCATTTAAGGTGACATAAATAGCTACATATACAGAATGAAGTGTATTAAAAACAAATACTAGCAAATTAAAAAAAAAAGTAAGATATTTTTTCTAATACTTATTGGTGATTTATATATTAGTTTTACCTGTATATGTGATTACCCGAACTTTTCACATTTTAATTATACCTAATCTCTGGTTAACACAAAAATTCCTACTATTCAACAACAACAACAACAAAATACACAATTTTCATCCGATTTTTGAAGAAAGAAAAATCCTAAATTTTCTGTCGTTCGTATAAAGTTTCCGTAATTCTGTTGACCTGAAGATATGCCCGTCAGCCATACTTGAATTACGGCAATGTTAAGGTTAAAAAGTGAAAAATACTGTTGTTTCTGTGCGATTGTTTCACAAATGGGTAATCACCTATTTAGACTTGGACAGATAACTCCATAAACGAAGTGAAATTCAACCGACCGACATAAGTCAGTTAATAATGGAACACATTTTGAAATTTTACAATAGACAAATGCTAGGGTATGCTTACACGGATTGTACTTTTACTTTAAAAGCCCTGAGTTCATTTGAAGCATACAACACTTGCAAAAGCAAAGCATGAGAGGGGAAAGGGGGTCTGGAAATGGGAGATCATGTTCTGACTTCCGGACGCTAAAACTTATACCTAATTATACTCTCTGGAGCAAACCGCTGATTCAGTTCCGTTTCAACAGAACTTCAAAAAGTCACAGAACCCCCCCCCCCCCCCCAAAAAAAAAACAAACAAAAAGAACAAAAGCAAACATAATAATGGGAAAATGGGTGAGTTTAAGCGGGGGTTGCAACCGTATTACCCTCTAGATTCGGTTCAGGATGAAACCTACAGAAAAGACCCAAATCTAAGAACGGCACAGGTATATTTTTATCTTTATCACATGCAGCCTCTTTTGCATGACATAAAAGGGAGTCAATGTGGAAGCAAACTTGATTTGAGAGTTGGAAAAACATCACTATTCATTAAAATTGATTATGTTTTGAATCTGAAAAAATACAGTTTATAACCCTTCTTGTTAGACTGGTCTAAACAATAGAAAAGAACAGACCATTTAGATATTTAGGGGCGAAAGGGTAAATGTTTTAATGTTACAAATATAGATAGTAATACGATGTAAATTTTACATTACAGGGGGACTCAAAAGCCTCAAGGAGTCCATCTTTGATTACAAAAGCGAATGACGTCACATTCGAGGAGATCGATATTGAAGATGAAATTCAGCGAATTACAGACGATAAGGACGACAACGTATTTTTCAACGGTGAGGCCATCTTCAAACAAGAGGATAATGTTCCCCTTATTTTGGGGAATACCGGAGTCGATCTTATAGAGGATGAATATTTTTCCATTAACGGCGATGTAAATATCGACGACATTAATGGCATAAACGTAAGAAGTGAGGTAGATATCAACACCGAAGAAGATTTTGATATAAATGATTTTACAGATGAAAGCGATGAAGATGACTTTATCTTCAAAACCAATATCGATGTCAATAAAGAACTGGACATCCTTGTAGGTGGCGAGGTTGATGGCATTAGCACTGAAAACACCGACGATATTGCTATAAAAACAAATTTTAACTATTTAAATGAACTTTTCTCCGACGACGAAGCTGATAAGGATGAGTCCATTGTTATCGACGAGGTCAAATATGATGAAGATACTGCCCCAATTTTCGGGGACATTGCTAACGATATTGATGAAATTTTTGTAAATGTCGGAGTCGATATTATGGATGAAATCACTGGCGAGGTAGATATCAATAACACAAATGTAAAAACTGAAGTAGATATCAACGCCGAAGAAGATTTTGATATAAGCGATTTTACAGATGAAAGCGATGAAGATGACTTTATCTTCAAAACCAATATCGATGTCAATAAAGAACTGGACATCCTTGTAGGTGGCGAGGTTGATGGCATTAGCATTGAATACACCGACGATATTGCTATAAAAATAGATTTTAACTATTTAAATGAACTTTTCTCCGACGACGAAGCTGATAAGGATGAGTCCATTGTTATCGACGAGATCAAATATGATGAAGATACTGCCCCAATTTTCGGGAACATTGCTAACGACATTGATGAACTTTTTGTAAATGTCGGAGTCGATATTATGGATGAAGTCACTGGCGAGGTAGATATCAAGAACACAAATGTAAAAAATGAGGTAGATATCAACGCCGAAGAAGATTTTGATATAAGCGATTTTACAGATGAAAGCGATGAATATGACTTTATTTTCAAAACCAATATTGATGTCAATAAAGAACTTGACATCCTTTTAGGTGGCGAGGCTGATGGCATCAGTGTTCAAAATACCGACGATATTGATGAAACAAATTTTAACTATCCAGATGATCTTTACTCCGGCGATGAGGCTAATGTCTACGATGAGGATGACCCCATTGTTATTGATGCAGCAAGTACTAGCGGAGTAGATGATATATGTTTCCATGATGGGACCTTCAATGATATTGAGAAGGATTTCAACATGATTGATGAGGCAATTGGGAACTGCGGAGAGGACTTTTGCTTCACAAATGACACAGTCCCCTACTTCAATGATGCTGATGAGGATTTGTACTTCGATGATGATGATGATGATGATGATGATGAGGCTTTTACAGATTCTGGAGATGACTTTTGCTTTTGCTTCAGATATGATGCCGGTTGGAACGGTGGCGAGGACGTTTGTGCCATTGATGCTAAATGGGATGATGATGATGATGATGATTATGATGATGATGGAGACGACCTTACGGTGTCTGATGAGTCCAATCCTAGCAGAGAATTAAATCTCACCATATACGAGACCAAAGTCACAGACGAGGATACCACGTTATCAGTTTCTTGTACTTTGGTATCTGAGATTTTTTATATTTCTCAAGAAAGTCAAATGAAAGTTGCCGCAGCACAATCTTTCAGTGATGACGATAAAAATGTCGCAGATGTAGATTATCGACACTCGAGATATACGTCTGATAAGAAAGATTATGGTATAGAGACAGGCGAAAGGAGTTATGGATATGATGAAGATGATACCGAAAGTAGCCTGGCAAGTCTGGTGTTGACAAATGAGTGTGGAAAGGAAGCTAGTGAATTAACATTGGAAATGTCAGACCGAGATGAACAAGAGATGGAAAAGGAGTATCGTAGTGGACACGGTAGAGGTCGTACTAATAGGAAAGACGGAGACACAACAAATGTAAGTATGCGCGTTCCGAAATTTCAAAAATTCATTTCATTTAATAATGACAATGTTTGTTGATAATTCACCGTTTCATATTCATGTAATTATTTTATTTGATAACATTTAAAATATCGACAATAACAATACAGTACAAACCTTGAATAATTCTTTTTCTTATCTTCACCAGTTGAAGAAGAAGTCAAAAGTTAACACAGTACAAAGATGGTTTGAACACATCAGATCTGGATTGAGGCGATTTTGTTGTATGATGACTACAGAAGAACAATGAAAATTTAGGAATATTTGAAATATGGAAAATCTGAATGTATTGATGCACTATAACAAGGAAACTTTAAAATGATTGGATAATTCCATTGCTTTAGAAATAACTGGATATATGGACTTATAAAAAGAAATTCCACTATTCAGTGCAGCTTCAGGAAGAAGTTAGTCAATATGTTATTATGTGGATTCTTGGTTATACAGATCAGTGAAAAGAATTTCCACTATTCAAGGGATTCTACAAAATAAGTTAAGTCCTTCCATTACTATGTTAAAGTTGGCTATAGAGACTAATCGGTAGAATTTCCACTATTCAAGGGATTCTACAAAAGAAGTTAAGTCCTTCCATTATTGTGTTAAAGTTGGTTATAGAGACTAATCGGTAGAATTTCCACTATTCAAGGCATGTTAAAATAAGTTAAGTCCCCCAATTACTATGTTAAAGTTGGTTTTAATCGGTAGAATTTCTATTATTCAAGGGATTCTACAAAAAAGTCCTTCCGTTATAATTCTTGTTTATACAGCCCAAACGACAGAATTACCACTATTCAATGCACGTTCACGAAGAAGTTAACTCATTCCGTTACTTTGGAACCCTAGTTATACAGAAGACCTACCAAAAGAATGTCCGCAATTCAATGCATATTCAAATACATGTTAACCCAATCCATTTCTATGGTATTTCCATGTTACATACATGTAAACTTTTCAAATTAGACTGAAACATTTCATCGGTCAATACATGTCCATGTAGAAGTTCCAGAATTAAAGTGACCCCGTTACATATACACTCCGTTTCCTGGCTTTGCGGACTCATTAACTGAAAGTCGATTGTTCTTCATCGGGGGACAGACACAGCGGACAGAAGTATGTTGTTCGGTTTTTAAATAGATTGATCGTTATGAAAACTGAACTAGTCTATATATCTATAGCTGAGTTTAACAATTATGTACTGCATGTTATTCTACATGTAGATAAATGATTTCTTGTTTTATATTGTCTTTGTATATTGTCATTTACCATGTATTGCTGCCCATTTCACACTCAACTGTCTCTTTCATCCATCCATCAGCCTTCTCATTTGGCTTAATATCTAATAAAAACCCATAATTTAGCATAAATTTTATTGATAGCAAAAATAATATTAACCTAGATGTTTTAACATCCCATTTTATGTACATTTTAACATTTTAATTCGGATTGATAAAAACAGAAAGCTGTATCTTGTACCACTCTTCAGTATCCCGCATAGGCAAATGCCGCAAACCTTGATAAATATTAAAAGAAAAAAGATCCCGAAGTAGAACAACTTCGAAGCGAGAATAAAATATCACCGGTAATACATCTAACAATGCATTGTGACCAATAATCATTGAAGAATCACAGGAAGGTTATCGGTTAACAGTGTAACAGTTAACAATTCAAAAATTTTTAAAAATTGGAATTTTGAATAATTAAAATTTTATTAATAGAAACCTAAAACTTAAAGTATATATTATATAACCTTTGTGGATATTTAGATTTTTGTCCAAAAATCTAAAATATAAAATATCTAAAACCGTTTTGGAATTTTATATTTTCGGTCAAAAACCTAAAACATCAAATATCCAAAATCGTTCTGAGATTTTGAGACTTTGGATTTTTTTTAATATTGGATTTTTGATGTTTCAAAGACTAAAAAAAATAAACAACGTATCCGAGTGATCACTAGACCAATACCCTATAATTCAGTATTTTCTATTTCGTTTCATTTAAAGAACTCAATGCATCTAAGTCAGCTTTTTTTATTCCTGTGCGTCTTGATTTCTGATTTAATTCTTATAACGATGCACCTTAAAGTGTGTATTGATTAGCTAATGAATGGTAGTTGTAAGAAAAGCAAAGATAATTTCCTGGTATGTCTGCTAAAATGAAAATATGGTGGGGCCTCCGTTGCCGAATGGTTAGAGCATTGCGCTTTAAATCACAAGGCCTCTCACCTCTGGTTCGAAAACCGTTAGGGTCATTTCATGAAAGTTTGCCGGATATCTTGCGGAGGATCAGTGGTCTTTACCTGGGTAACCGGGGTTTCTCCTGTACCAATAAAAACTGCACGCCATCATATGACCGAAAGATTGTTGAGTATGGCGTAAAACAAAAAAATCAAATCAAATCAAAATAAAATGATGAATTCGTTGTCAAAGCGGCATCAAAACCAGCATTTTGTGTCACTTACATATAACTAACACAAGAGGTGGAGGTCGCCAGATAAATAGCTGGTGGCCGCCAGATAAAATATATGTCTAAGCTGGGAGCTACGAGCTTACGTACGGATGTTATTAGCCCTGCAAAATTTATAAGACTGGTTTACCATTCTCTTTAAGTTTCGCCGATCGAGATCACGATCATTACTCATATACTTTAATACGGTGTTTAAGTTTTTGAAATTTAGAAACATCAATAATCTAATATTCAAAAATCAATAATCTCAAATAATCAAAACGATTTTGGATATTTGATATTTTAGTATTTTGGTCAACAATCTAAATTCCATAAGTGATTTTTGGTCAAAAATCCAAAAATCTAAGACTTCAAAGACAGTTTTAGATATCTGATATTCCAGGTTTTTAGTTTAAATTTCAATTATAACTAAATTTTGAACTGTTAAGTGTTAACAGACTGGATTGTAAACAAACATCTTTTAAAATCTAAACTATGAAAAACCACCACCACAACAACAACAGCAAATAAACAAACATATAAAATACATGAATCCAAGGTGGTAATCTCCCAATATATAATATTGTATTATTTTCAAAAAGCATCAGAAAAAATGGGCAATTCCCTGATGTTTCTGGGAATTCGAAGAACTAAGTCAGAGAAATAGTTATAATGATCAGAATAAAACACTAACACATGCACACAATCGATACAATCCCAGTATTCATATTTTACAAATGGAAATTATGATGCCCAATGCTACATTTATATCAGTTTTTGCAATCATTTCTGTATTCTAAGTTTATGATCAACAACAAACTTCAATTTTGTCAGTGAATGGACTTTTAATAACATATTTTTACTGATTCTGTACGACTTGAAATTCCATCATGATATGAGAACTCTGTCTCATCCGAAGGACAGGAATCCGACCTGCCGCCGGCTGGACTCAAACTCACGACCTCATGGTCAAGAGTCGAGCACGCTACCGACTGAACCAGGCCGGATAAACACGATATTTGAAACAAAGTGTATGAACACTTCATGATTTTTGTTAACAATGGAAGTAATTATTTGCATATGAAATACATGTATTACAGATGATATGCATGGAATATACAAATGGAAGAAGAAAACACCTGGAATAGAGATATGCATGGAAAATAGATACACTATGTAAAAATGATATATCAAAACTAGATATTTTTTTTAAAATATGTATATCTTGATGTTATTTACTGTTTTAGTAATTATTCAAACATCGTGTCAGAACATCTGCTGTATAGGGGTATATTTCCACGGGTTGGAATTTTAACTTTTTTTGTCTCTCCTAACACGATCGATGTCTGTCTGGGATCAGGAGTAACTTAAAATAGAATTAGGCCCTGCAAAGACAGCCCGTAATATATTACATGTATCTATAATTTAATCAATAACTCATTCACCGTTTCAAAAAAATTACGGAGTTCAATATAGGGAATATAAACACCCCAAGTTACTTTCTTTCTGTACATACATAATGGTTTATACAATGTATAAATATAAATAATCATACTTGCCAAGTCTCCCCCATAAATAGGGAAACTCCCTATATTTATGTGAAATTTAGATAATAACTTGCACACATCTCCCCATGAAAAATTTTCCAATTAATTCTCACTAAAATTTAGAGTCTCCACCATGAGACTGAAAAAACTCCCCCATGAAAATTTTTCAGGGTTGGCAAGTCTGTAAATAACATAACTCTCCATGAGAAATAGGATCTGAATGCATTATAAGGGGACAAGAATGCATACACAGAATACAGATGCACATGGGATATCGATGTACATGAAATATAGATACAATGAATATCGATATATCGTCACTAAATATCGATATGAATCACATCATTTCGATATATCATTGATAAACCGCAGCGATAAATGATATTGTTATAATTGCTGATACAATAAGGAAACAAACACAGATTATTTTGTCCATGCATCGGGCAAGTTGAATCCATTCCTCATTTGTCGATATTTCGGCATCTATTGTTTCATTAGTTGAACTTTTACGATTGGTCTTCATAATGTTGTCCAGCTTATTTGAATCCAGCTTGCTGTTTCTTTTTAATTGTCGTTCAGTGATTCTCTGTGTATAAATAATAATCATATATCATTATTAAGCCTGTGAATGAAAAAACCTAAGTAATTTGATATTGGAAATGTATTCGATGACTTGTTATTAAGTTGATTTGAATGACTGTGAAACTATGTAAGCATATCTATACATTTCAGGACAGACATACATAGTAAGATTGCAGTTTATGAGAACGGTGCCCGGCACCATAAAAGTTAAGAAATACTTAAGTCTAAAAATATTTCTTAACTTTTGCATATACTGAAATCTGATTGGCTCAGCAATCCAAGTTGAGAATATTTTCAGACTTGAGTAAATTCCCAAGTTTTATGGTGCCAGACCCGGAAGTCATCATAAAGATTATTATATTCTCTTAAATGTTCCGGTTAATTTACCATATATATCTAATGTGTGAAAATGAATATTTTTCATCTATAAACCAAGTATTTCCACCTCCTAATTAAATAAAAAAATATGTAGAAAACCCAATAAAAGTAATACATTTAGATAACATGCAAATGAGAAAGTTTGGGATATTCAGAATAAAAGGGATCAAATCATAATCAAATGGTGTAATGTATTGATGGAAATAGTGAATGTATTCAACATTGCATTGCATACCGACATTTCAGTTCATTAAAGTTTTAAGGATATATTATCAGTCAATGAAAAGTAGACAACTACAAACATGTCTTCATGATCTGTCTTATAGTGCACAATTGATCATTTGTACTTTTAGCAGTGATATATCGCTGCTATTAGGACATTCCAAGTTTTTCATGTTTAGCTTCCACCAAAAAATCAAAAACCTGTACTTTCTATCAGAAAAAACAACCTAAGATGACCATCAATAAAGACAACTTTATCAGAAAATAATGCAATTTAATGCACATTTAAGTATTTTCTTAATGCGTTAAGAAAAGAACACAAATGAAAATAACATCTTTGGCACATACTAAATAAATAAACTATGAAATACTTTGTTTTCACAGTGATGGAAATTAATGCTCATGTTTAACTGTTCACGTTAGGGCGTCACGTTCAAATCCCCCGATGTTTTATTTCTCTTAAATGATCTCAAAACGTATCTATTAGAGGACATTAAAAAGACTTGGAATGATCTTACTTTGAGCGAGACAGTATTAATTAGGAGTACACGTGGCAATGTTTGTTTGTCAAGGGTAAAGGTGAAAATATACATCTGAACTAAATACAATTCGATCTATATATGTTTAGTTTCACAAGAAAGCAAGATACGCACTTACCTTGAGAAAATGCATAATTTTGCGTATCCGAGTTGAAATCGGGGATGAAAGTTCGCTCTGGTTATGAATAACGATTACCACCACCGTCAATAAACACGAAATTGTGCAAAGCAATGCACAGGTAACAAAATAGATACCTGTAAAAGTAAAGTATCTTATTAAAGTTCCTCAAGTATTGGCAGTAAATTACAGAGTTTTTGAAATTGTTATGGCTACTATAAACCGGAGATATTTTGCTTTAATTTTTATCCATCTTGGCGTCTTAACCACAGACGTCCCGTGAACGCGTATTTGTTTCTAACTGTGTATTCTCAATGTATTCAAAGTTTTGACTTTCATTTTAAATTCGTCCTTGCATTTAATAACGGTATAAAGGTATTTGTTTGTAAATACATGTATAACAATGCTTTAATAGTCTTTTTCGTGGTTTACTTGTGTTGAATCCTTGTCTGCAAGCAGGGATATCCGGTTCGATTCCGACTGTCGAGTCATATATAAGAATTTTTTAAATTGATAAATGGAGACTATAATAAGAGTAACTTGATCCTACATGTAAGAGCAGGATCATGTCGAATTGACAGGGGAGGCTTGTAGGATCATGGTCTGAAGTCACCAACTTTACTTAAGTAAAAACTCATGTTCAAATATGCAAAATGTACTCAACTTTATTTTCGAGCACGAAAAGTCACCAGTTGTTTTTAGTAAAATCTAACAAATAAACTTAATTTTCGAGCTCGAAATGGAAGTCACTTGTTGATTTAGTAAAATCTCAAGCTCTATTGCAAGTCTTGAGTATTTACTCAAGATCTTGGTAACAGTTTCAGAGAGGGATGGTGTATATGTATTCAGAAAACTACAGTGTGGTGATCCCGAAAGTCAGATCACACTCCGTAAACAGTGAAAAACTGTATAGGTATATAATGATAAATGTTCCTTCGTTATGTACTCGGGAAGTGACGGGTCTTCTAGACGTGATTTTAGACTAAGCTCACGGTAACTTTTTTATCGCCAAGTATTTAAGTATAAATCCAGTTTAATTCGCAAGAACTTTATTTACACGTAATTTTGCGAAAATTAATTTATCGCATAATGAAATAGGATAATAGTAAATTTAAATCTTGTGTTTCGCTAAAATAAAGACCAGCGAAAATTCCAGATTTTCCGTATTTTTTATTTTCTTAACCAGTCTACTATGGTCTTCCTTAGATTGTGTTAAAAGGTTTAAGAACTCCCACTGAATTCTCATCAGTCCATTGCAAAAGTAAATATGTGGTACCGATGTATGTGTAAAACTAAACTAGGAACAATACTATTTCAGTTCTTACGATGTCGATGGTGTGTGTGTGCTCAGGTTGGCGCGCTGTGTCCGTCAGGACCGCTTGACATTAATTTGTGACAACTGACACGAACAACGGGAATATTTCCTCGTGCAATAAAACACAATTTATTTACCTCATTTAATTGTCAATTGACTTTGTTACAAAGTTCAATTATGTATTATTGTTTAAACTTCAATCAGGAAATAGGTAAAAAGGAAGATTAATGCGACACAACGCATCGTTGGTCAGTTCCGTGACAATTAGGACTAAAACTTACGTTACATCACGAAGAAAAAAAAATCAAGAATATTACGGTCCACGACTTTTTATTACGAATTAATATAGTATATGTCTGTACTGTCAAGACTGCCACCAAACTGACACCAAGCTTATGTATAAATATTCCCTGCTTATAGGGCAAAATGTAGTCTGTGTCCTGCCGTAGAGGTATATCGATACAGAAAACTATCCTACGTAAACAATCAAGAACCGAGGCTTGCAATTTAAAATTGGCCAGAACCAGATATTGATATGGCACAAAACGCTAGGGCAGTGGTCGAGCTTCTTGAAGACAGTAGAGGTGACCGGAGGCAGAAGAGATGGTGGGCTAGGAGCGGGCTTCTCCGAAGACCCATCCATGGCCAGGATTAGGCCCTCATGACCGAACTTTGTGCGCCAAAATCCAGGGGGAGCCCGTTTTACAAAAGGCCGTAAGTCCTAAATCGTAAGTCTCGGTCCTAATTGTCATTGGACTGACCAATCCGTGATGCATTGTCATGGTAGTTAGGACTACAAATTAGGATTTAGGACTTACGACCTTTCGTAAAACGGGCCCCGGGTCCGTGTCGCTACATGGCAGTTCGTACTAATCCCTATCAAACCGTTTTTATTCGTACTAACCCTTACTTATACCGTAGCATACCGTTGTTCATCCGCAGTGTACACGCCTTCATACGTGTCGTTCCGTATCAAACCGTGTTATTCCCCTATTAAACCGTGTCGTACCGTAACATTGTCCTTGGTAGATACGTCAGAACCCGTAGTCACACCGTTGTGAATCCGTATCGGACTAAGGAAATATACCTTTTTCTAGTTGTCAAATTCCGTTCAGTTTTGTGGACTAGTTTGTACTCACATCGCTTGACATCAACGGAAATGTGACCTAGATAATTTCCGGTTTCGTAATGTCTACATAAACGACATTCAATGATGTAAAAAATTTCAGATACCAAATAAGAAAACAATAGAAAAACCAGGACATAGATACAAATCCGGTAAAAACAGACAGACACGGACCTCTGGAAACCAAGACGTGGGATCAGGTGTCATAGAGAAGTAAGCCTATCCTCGACCTGTCACACCCGCAGTGAGTCCACAAACAAGTCCAATGAAACACGTGATTGTTTAGAATGAGTGGGAGGAAAGTTAAACTGAATGTTCATTCTTGTAAAGTTGACAAGTGCCATGCCTTTACTTTAGGCTACTCCTCAAATCTGGTTCCTTTTACTGTAAGTAATACATATTTCTGCTCAACCGGAAGTAATATAGGACACATTTTTCATTGAAGCTGCATTATGCCGGAACGGAACAATTCGGAAAAGGTCTTTTGGCATTTCCGGGGTCATCCTAACCCGAATAATTCAGTCGTTATATTCCGTTCACTACGATCACTACATTGACGTAGTATGGAGAGAATCAGAAATGGAGCGGGTTTGAATTATTCGAGTTAGGGTCATCCGTGAAATGTAATTCGTAGTGAAACCTGAGAGGCGATCCGTGAATGTGTGACCTAGGCATTTTGTACCAAAGACATATAAAGTCAGAATTCGAGCCTAAATCATAACCTTGTGGGGGAATTGTTTATCAGTGAGCTATTACCAGCGCGTTTTCTGCAATAAAAATGTTAAATAATTACCTATGATCGGATATGTATCCGCCGAAGATGGGAGTGTATCAGACAAAATAAGCTGGAAAACCACGAACGACAGCAATACTGTTAATTGTAAAGAAACTTTTTCTCCAGATTCTACCGGCAGAATGAATCCAAACGAGGCAACAACGTGCACCAATACACAGGGTGTAATTAATGACATCACATGCGCCTTGGACTTCCGGTTCATTTCTATGTAGTACATGACGTCAGAGAACGCATTTTCACAGCAGTAGTAATGATTACGTCTGCTTACACCCGCCATGCTCTTTATCTCCCATTCAGAGTTTGGTAAAAAATCACTAAGGTCAGCTTCATACAAAACAAAAAATGCGCCATTTTATTTTATAATGCAGATTTTAAATCTTAGTGTAAGTTACGCGACATTTCTAAATCTACAGCGATACTGACATTTGTTAAAATGAATCGAAAACATATACAGTAGAATCAGATATATTGAAATCGAAGAGCAATTAATTTTTCTTTCAATTAAACGGGGTTTTCATAATAAACGGGTTATAAAGGCAATGAATAAATTTGGCCGGGTAATCAAAATAATTTCAAAAAGGCGGGATTTCAAGATAACAGGGTAAAATATATGAGTGGGTTCGACTGTACATACTACGTTGATCACTAGTAGATTGATATAACGTGGGCAGTGTATGTAGGATATTTAAATTGTGAGTTTTGGTGATACTTTATAAATCATAATAACAAGAAAAGCAATAATAATAATAATGATAATAATAATAATAATAATAATAATAATAAAAAGAAGAAGGAGCAGAAGAAGAAGAAGAAGAAGTAGAGTAAGAAGAAGAAGAATAGGGATGAAGAAGAATAAGAATGTTGACGATAATGATAATGGTGATGATAATGACAACAACGACAATGATAATGATGATGATGACGACGATAATTATGATTATGACTATGATAATTATGATGACGATAATTATGATGAGGATGAAAATGATGATTATGATGATAATGACGACGACGATGATAAAGATAAAGTGATATATTAATCTATACAATGGTGATCGAGAGGCACAAATGTATAGTTATAATAATGCAAAGACTCGGAGCAAGGCAAACCATGCTTTGGCGCTATGCACATCTTTTATGTTTTTAAACAGACAGTAATGTGTTGGTTTTTGGAAGAACCCGGATGTGTTACTTTATGCTGGCAGCACTTTAGTGACAGTGGTAAAACAGTAAGTGTTAACGTGTAGTTTTAAATCACTCCACACATTTTGTTCCTTTCAACATTAAAGGTATTAAAAACAAATCCCCCCAGAATGAGTTTAAGTGTACAAAGACTTTATAAACCTTTATTTCTATCTAGTTGAATAGTCAGCAGTTTCTCATTGTGCGCCCATGACCCGAATTTCAGTGTGCAGTTCTGAGTATCAAATGGGAAATGTGAGACATCCATCGCACAAAAGGAAGTAATAACGGTAGGAAATTTATAAGAAATCTTCCCATCAGACAGTATTCTGGCACGGTACTGCTTTTTCCCGGGCATATCTTCATCGCTACCATCGTTAGCACTAAAACATTACAAAAAGCATGTGAAAACTTATGATAACAAATGATAGTATGAAAATTGGTAAAATTATTTGCAAAATCATACGTTTTACTTTATTTCTAGGTGCGCGCGTGTATATTCATTCAAGTATGTTTACTTACTCGTCAAATAACGTTATATCTGGGATCCAGACTCTCTCATAAGGCACAGTTATGTAGTCGATATCTTTAAATACTGCGGTATCCCATGTCAGAAAGTCATCATACCACCACTGTAAATTGAGTAAAATTAATTATTTTCTTCATAATGATGCACTCGCTGTACAAATGTATAAGTATAGGAAAATTATAAATAAAACAATTAAGTCATTGTTTTGAAAAAATGCTCTAGACTACCCTTTTATGTCAATCAGACTTCATCAGTTGAGCGCCAATTAAGGATGATACATGTATACAGTGTTTAATCTTACACTAAATAAATCAACCCCAAAACAGGCATCGAATTATAAGTGTATCTACAACAGATTTGCAAGAGTTGTCCAAATTATAATTCCTCGATACAAGTGTCACATTATTAAAATTGGGAGATATCTCACAAAAGACTTTAAAAATAGACAAAATGTTGTAATGAGATACATGAAGAATTTCATTCAATTTATATTAATTTAAATCTTTATAATACTTCCAATGTCACAGGCGCCTATGGCCAAATGTGCTTCATGATGTATAATTATGGGTATTATGACTATGGGTAGAACTACAATCATTTTCTACATGACATTTTGAATTTTCCTTAAGTACGTGATGATAAAATATAGAACATTTTCACGTCTGTTGGAAATGTACAAGTGCTCACTTACCATTCGAACCCAAATTTTCAGTTTCAAAGTTTGTTCTCTGTCATCCTGGAAAAGTAATGTAGAACTGGTATCTCCCAGAAAACTGTCATGTTGTAAATTTTGAATTTATTGGATGGGGGTAAAGACAAAATTTACAACATGACGAAACAAACATTACCATCTACAACATGCAATATTATAACTTAGTTCGTATTAGTGGGCTCCTGTGTAAAGTTAGTGGCGGATCTAGTTTTTTGCTTACATGTATTTAACTTTATCAATATATCATCAACAGAAGTGGTGAAATAAAAATGTGTAGCATAATACAATTAGATTGAGGAATGAAGATATTGCAAAAGATATTAGTTTATACAGAAGTATACTGTTTAAATAATGTACTTACAAATTTATATACTTCACGTAGTGCTACATTCATTGTTACTTGCATACTTTCATTCGTCAAACGCCTAGGAAGCATGTCCACATTGTAGTTGGCAAAGAGTTTCAAGTGCAGATCACTTGTCGATTCTGCCCTAGTAACTATAGCATATATTAGTATATATTTGATATCATTATTTATTTAAAAATTCTATTCGTCTTTACAACATAAACAAGGTTTTTCAAGATTTTATTTTATGGTTATGTTTTAGAACGAAACTATGCCAGTATTTAATTGTATGGGGATTAGGAAAATTATACACAACTAAACGACCACCCATCATTCAATCAAATTTAAGTCAAGTTATTTTTTCAAAACTTTTTTTGTAGTTTTGGACATCATCTGATCAACGTTTCATTGAGGTGAAAAATATATAACCCACCAAATAAACAAAGACCATGATTGATTGTACCCAGCTTTTCATCCCGGTAATTAATCAATTTCTCAGACTAATAAATATTAACAGTATTCTGAACAATTTTCGATATTTTGTAATTGCAGAAGAAATTATTTATGTTTGATAACATATGGAGATGCAGTACAGTCAAGACTTTTAACAATTATTACCTGGCCTAAAACAAAACACAAAAACGCCATAATCCCATCATTTTCTTGATCTTGCTGCCCCAGGCGCTATAAATCTTCTAACCCCAACCTTTGTAATGATTGGTGCAATGTCACCACATATTGATGAATGATAGGTCTAAAAACTCGTTTTGGTAAAACCCTTGGTGAATCAAAAAGCGATAACATGATTATTGTATTCTTTTGCAGTATTAAATGTAATTCCATCATCACTTTTTTCTTCCTACAAAATTTCTGTTCGCCAGAAAACTCTCGGTAATAAGCCTACCAAACCGACTAAAAGTGGTCTGACTTGCGAGGTGGTCTCTTAAGTGAGGCTCTGGACTGATATAATATTGATAAAGACATTTTCTAGAGATTGAATGTTTACAATTTTAAATGGGAGGTAGTCTCCTAATAGCGGTGGTCCACTGTATATCACTTTTTTGTATAGTTTTAATCTGTCATACGATTAACAAAAATGTCATTTAAGTTTGAATTACAGACCTAAATTTAATCAAACGTTGTGTCCAGAAACACACATTGTATTTCAATGTTCTTTATCACATACACCTGAAGAAAAATGTCCAGGTATAGATTGTTTGGTCATTCATACTGTTTCAAGTAGATCGAGTTAAACTACTGAAGATATAATCAAAATATCAAAACATAGTCAAATCAAAACAAAAGTCTTACCTTACTTACAGACATTTTATGAAAAAAGCCTTTAGTTAACACTTAGTATAAGTACCGATTTTCTTTCTAGTTAACACAGTTTCTTGCAATACTCCGGCAAATTTCTGATATATGTATATATATATATATATATATATATATATATATATATATATATAGAGAGAGAGAGAGAGAGAGAGAGAGAGAGAGAGAGAGAGAGAGAGAGAGAATATATATTAAACAAAAACATTCATCTGTGAGGAAAGTCGATATGAGCAAATGTAACATACCATATAAAGTGAATCCAAGACACACGGCGATGGTGATGAAGATCTTCATTAGTATAGTACACACACCTGACGTGGACAAATATACTGTGTGAATATGGCGATATTCTGGGGAAAACTCGTGTAAAAATGATCAATGTCAGTAACTGAATAACTATACATATACAAAGACTAAGGAATATGTATAAAGCAAATGTTTATTTCCCTGTTAGATTGTTATACCTAGTATTGTTTTTGATTTAAACTTAAGAGAAGAAGCATTAAAACAAAGTGCAGATTGCAATCAAGAAACTTAAAATCGGGTTTTCCGCGTTCAAGAGTGGTGATTGTGAAAGGTAAGGGCTCTGAGATCGCATTTTTATAGATTTAATTATCGATAAAAATAATACACGTTTCTTTCTCGAATGCTATTTGGACTAGAACTCGCTTATCAATACAATTACACAACAAGTTTAAAACAAAACAACATTAAAATTGCAGCGCAACTGATGGAATCTAATTGACAGAAACGATATCGTCTTGAGCATTATAACTTCGGTAGTATGTTTTTAATATTAATAACCACTACGTCGTTGCCACTGCTGGTGGACCGTTTGAGTCCCCGAGGGTATACATAAACCTAGTACCTGTATTTCGGTACCAGCTGTTCATCTTATACTAAAGTAATATTTGGCACTGTTAACATCATTCAAATTCAAAAATGTTTTCTAAAGCAAAGATAGTCATTTTTTACAGTGGTTACTCTTAGACGGATTTCGGCTCTACTTTTAGAGATATTAATACCACTTTCACTTTAGAAAATACACATAACATTAAAACTGAAGCTCAACTGATGAAGTCTAATTGACAGAAACAATATCGTCTTTAGCATTATAACTTCGGTACCATGTTTATAATATTTTAATATGTCTTATTAATAGAGTGGTATATAGTATATGGTATATAGTTTTAATGTGTCATACGATTAACAAAAATGTCATTTAAGTTTGAATTACAGACCTTAATTTAATCAAACAGTTGTGTTCATAAACACTTTATGTATTTCAATGTTCTTTATAATCACATACACCTGAAGAAAAATGTCCAGGTATAGATTGTTTGGTCATTCATACTGTTTCAAGTAGATCGAGTTAAACTAGAATAGATAGAATAAAAACATAGTCAGAACAAATCAAAACTCTTACCTTACTTACAGACATTTTATGAAATAAGCTTTTAGTTAACACTTGGTATAAGTACTGATTTACTTTCTAGTTAACACAGTTTCTTGCAATACTCCGGCAAATTTGCAAATTGCTGATATTCTTACATACGCATACATGTATATATATATAGAGAGAGAGAGAGAGAGAGAGAGAGAGAGAGAGAGAGAGAGAGAGAGAGAGAGAAATATTAAACAAAAACATTCTTCTGTGACGAAAGTCGATATGAGCAAATAAAACATACCATATAAAGTGAATCCAAGGCACACGGCGATAGTGATGAAGATTTCCATTAGTATAGTTTTTATTTCAATTACACACACCTGACCTGGACAAATATACTGCGTGAATATGGCGATATTTTGGTGAAAACTCGTGTAAAAATGATCAATGTCAATAACTCAATAACTATACATATACAAAGAATAAGGAATATGTATAAAGCAAATGGTTATTTCCCTGTTATATTGTTATACCTAGTATTGTTTCTGATTTAAACTTAAGAGAGGAAGTATTAAACAACAAAGTGCAGATTGCAATCAAGAAACTTAAAATCGGGTTTTCCGCGTTCAAGAGTGGTGATTTTGAAAGGTAATAATAAATAATACACGTTTCTTTCTCGAATGCTATTTGGACTAGAACTAGCTTATCAATACAATTACAAAAACATGTTGTACCTATAACAGAGTGTGAAATATATTTTGTTTTGTTTTTACGTCCCGCCAAGAACAAGTCCTGGACACCGAGACGTCAACAGCTTGAGGTGAAGTGCCATAACTTTAGACCTTTAATTAGTGGATGCTTAGTCTTACATGGCATCTGATCCCACCTTAGGATTTCTAAAGGGCTGGGTTTGTCCAATATTCACCAGATTTGCTTCCTGGACATCCTGAAGATTTATACTTTTGTAACCGAGATTTTCATCTTCTGCAAACTGTTAACTTTAAAATTGATTTATGAGATATTTTAAATAAATCGTATTTGGCCCTGTATAATACCACTTTCTCTTTAGAAAATACACATAACATTAAAATTGGAGCGCAACTGATGAAATCTAATTGACAGAAACGATATCGTCTTGAGCATTATAACTTCGGTAGTATGTTTTTAATATTTATAACCACTACGTTGTTGCCACTGCTGGTGGACCGTTTGAGTCCCCGAGGGTATACATAAACCTAGTACCTGTATTTCGGTACCAGCTGTTCATCTTATACTAAAGTAATATTTGGCGCTGTTAATATCATTTAAATTCAAAAATGTTTTCTAAAGCAAAGATAGTCATTTTTTACAGTGGTTACTCTTAGACGGATTTCGGCTCTATTTTTAGAGATATTAACTGGCCTTGTATAATACCACTTTCTCTGTAGAAAAAATACACATAACATTAAAACTGGAGATCAACTGATGAAGTCTAACTGACAGAAACGATATCGTCTTTAGCTTTATAACTTCGGTATCATGTTTATAATATTTTAAAATGTCTTATAAGAAGTGTGGTATATAGTACCAGTGGTTCGTTAGTCGATTTGTCGCATATAAACCGCCGAGCTTCTTCATACAGATTGTCAGTGGCATGTCCTCTGTTTTCATCGGGAGACAGAGAGCGATCGAACAGGGACATTTATTTATGAAAAAATGCATTTCTAGATTGGAGTTACACAATAAAGTAGACTGGGTGTAATCAGTATAGTGTATAACTGATTTCAAATTATATATTGTCTGGGTATAGCGTTATTTACAATATCTTGTTGCCCAACAAACATCAAACTCTTTTCTTCAATCTTTCACACGCTATTGATAATAAATCACTGATTGGACTTAAGCATGTTCCCATAATTGATTTTCACTATATATTCTAAGTAATTCTGCATTTGTTTGATTTTGTCCTCTGAATTCGGTAGACATCCTAGATAAATGAAAAATGACACGTTTAACGGCCCTTGGAGTCTGGGCCTAATTTCTATAATATTTACATACCGACTGCTATTTCCTTTATTGCAAGTAAACAGACCGGTTTTGTTGTATAAGTCAATGCTTTACACACGGCTGTTCAGCTGTTCCATATAAGACCACCCGAAAGGTCAATTATATAGAATGAATTTCTCATCCAACCGACTTTACAGAAAGTTTTAATATATATATCTATAAAGACTGTTTTACATTTTTGAAAATCATGAAATACACATGCAATTACTCATGGGTACAAATTAATGTGCAATTTCGTGCTGCGCACTAATTTTTTCCATGAGTCATTGCATGTATATTCCATGTTTCTCAAAACATTAAAAACAATCCTTAAATATTTTCG